>CAOGCB011747488.1:0-13506 GCA_948266635.1 Cnidoscolus chayamansa | reverse complement strand
ATCTAATTAAATTAGGTTGATTAATTAAAAATTGGAGTCATAGGGTTTTTTCCTAGTTTTGCCCTAAAAATAATTAAACAAGGTGGCGACTCACATATGTGCATTCATCCTAGTCATAGGCATTTAAATATCCATTTATTTATTTCTGTGTCTTACCAGGGTGAGGGGTTCACAGTTTCATCTTTATCCAGTTTGATGTTTGTGTTCATTAGGGTTCCTATGTTCTTTAGATTTTCCATTTTGAACTTTTCAACATGTCTCTGACGTACTTGGATTGATTTATTAGAATTCCTTCATTTACTTGTTTGATTTGCAGTCCAAGGAAGAATGTCAGTTCTACCATCAAACTCGACTCAAATTCACTCTGCATTAACTTTGAAATTTTCTTACAGAGAGATTCATTAGTAGCACCAAAGATAATGTCATCCATATATATTTGCACAATCAGTATATCATGACTATAATTCTTTATGAACAGTATTGTATCCACTTTCCCTCTTCTAAAGTTATTTTTCAACAAGAATTTGCTTAATCTCTCATAGCAAGCTCTAGGAGCTTGTTTCAATCCATACATTGCTTTGTCAAGTTTGAATATGTAGTTGGGGTGCATTGTATCTTCAAAGCTAGGAGGTTGAGCTACATAGACTTCCTCCTCTATATATCCATTTAAAAATGCACTTTTGACATCCATTTGATACAACATAAAGTTTTTATAGCAAGCATAAGCACATAACATTCTAATTGCCTATAATCTGGCTACTGGTGTAAACGTCTCATCAAAATCAATTCCTTCTTCTTGGTTGTAACCTTGTGCAACTAATCTAGCTTTGCTTCTAATTACATTACCAAGTTCATCCATTTTGTTTCTTAAAACCCATTTTGTACCTATGACAGAACAGTTTCTGGGTTTGGGAACTAATTTTCAGACCTTGTTTCTTTCAAATTGATTTAGTTCCTCTTGCATGGCAAGGATCTAGTATTCATCATATTAAGCTTCTTCAAAGGTTTTAGGTTCAATGAGTGAAACAAATGCCACATTACTATGAAACCTCTGAAGTTGACTTCTGGTCATAACTCTTTGTGATGGTTCTCCTAGTATTTCATGTCTAGGGTGATCTTTGTGATATCTCCATTCCTGAGGAAGATCACTGTGTTGTGGATCATTAATTTCTAGTTCTGAAAGGTTAAGTTCGTGTTCTAGTATGATTTCTTTGTTTGTTCATTTGATTTTTTTAGTTTCACCTACTGCAGAATCTAGTGTCTTTGAGTTACTTTTAGTTTCTTTATCTTTGCTTAATTTTAGCCTACTAAATATTTCATCTATTTCATTTTCAGCTAAGTCATGTCTATCTAATGTAGGATTTATTTCATGAAAGATTACATTGATAGATTCTTCAACAGTTAAGCTTTTTCTGTTAAATACTCTATAAGCTTTACTATTTGTGGAATATCATAGGAAAAATACCTTTTGCTACTTTTGCATCAAATTTCTTCAGGTTGTCCTTGTTGTTTAAGATGTAGTATTTACAACCAAAGACTTGAAAGTGAGAAATATTAGGCTTCTTTCCTTTCCATAATTCATAGGGAGTTTTCTTTATGATTACTCTAATAGTGACTCTGTTAATTATGTAACAAGATGTGCTAACAGCTTCTGCCCAAAAGTATTTAGGAAGATTGTTCTCATTTATCAGAGTTCTTGCCATTTCCTGTAAGGTTTTGTTTTTCCTCTCAACTATACCATTTTGTTGGGGAGTTTTAGGTGCAGAAAATGAACAAGCAATCCCTTCCTTTGAGCAATATTCATTAAACATACTATTTTCAAACTCCTTCCCATGATTACTCCTAAGTGAGATAATATTGAGTTCTTTTTCATTTATAACCCATTTACTGAATTTTTCAAAAACTCCAAATGTTTCATCCTTATGTGACAAAAAGAATACCCAGGTATACCTAGAATAGTCATCAACAATTACAAAAGAATAATATTTTCCTCCTATACTTCTTGGTGTGATTGGTCAAAATAGGTCTAGGTGCAAGAGTTCTAAGATTTTAGAGGTTGATACAGCAATTTTTGACTTAAAGTTAATTCTAGTTTGTTTACCAAGAGAACATGCTTTGTAGGGATAGTCTTTTTCAAAATTTAACTTAGGCAATCCCCTAACTAATTCTTTCTTAGAGATTTTGGAAATTAAATGCATGCTAGCATGTCCAAGTTTTCTATGCAACAACTGGCTATTTTCATTTAAGGTAACAAGGCATTTTTCACTATTCTAAATACACTTTAGATCTAACATATATACATTTTCATGTCTAGGTCCAATAAATAATGTATGGCCATTTTCATCAATAATTTCACAATGAGTAGTAAAAATGGTTACCTTGAATCCTTTGTCACATAGTTGACTTACACTTAAAAGATTGAATTTCAGTCCTTGGACCCAGACAACATTCTCAATGCAGGGTTGAAATCCTACATACCATTTTCTTGTGATTTGAGCCTTTCCCTTATCACCAAATCTGACAAATCCTTCATTTTTTATGATTAACTTTGAGAAATGACTTTTATCCCCTGTCATCTGTCTGGAGTATCCACTGTCAATGCACCATCTAGTTGAGTCTGCTGCATTTTTCAGACATACCTGCCAAAGGATTATTCAAAACTTAGGTACCCAAGCCTTTTTGGGTCCTTGAAGGTTAGCATTACTGGAGGTAGATCCTTTTGGTACCCAAATCATTTTTATTTTAGTAAATCCTTTTCTTATGGGGCATGAATGAGTTATATGTCCAACTTTATTACAAAAAAAAACATGTAACAGTAGGCATGTAGGATGAAGTAGCTTTTACAAAATAGTTTTTGTATCTAGTTTTCTTAGGTAAGTTACTGTATCATATTCTTGATTTTTCTCTTGACAGTCTTTATGATCCTAGAAGCAAGTCTAGATTTTGTTTTCCCTTTGTAAATCTTGATAAGTTGTTTGTCAAGGTTCTCACTTGTATTTCCAAACTTTGATTCTTTTTTAGAAGCAATTCATTGTTCTTGATTAATTTTTCTGCTTCATTTTTCTGATCCTTGAGCAATCCTAAGAGACTTATTTTCATTTTGAATTTCAGTCAGAATGTCTAATTCTAACTTTAATGTTTCATTTTCTAGCTTTAGATGATTGCATTTTTTCTTATAGATTTTGTATTCATTGTAGATTCTAGTAAATGCAATTTCTAATTTATCTATATTTGGGGAGTCTGAATTATGTATCTCATGATCTGATTTGTCTGTCGTTTCTGAATGTTCCTCCAATGCCATTTTGCAAGTTTCTGCACCTTCATCTTCACTTTTTGACCAGCTGGTGTCCGAAGCATTCCATACTACAGCCATAGCTCTCTTTCATTTTCCCCCCTTGCTTCTTCTCTTTTTTAGCCTATGACAGTTTGGCCTGATATGTCCTGGCTTATTACATTCATAACAGACAACTTCATTTTGAACAGGAGATGTTGACTCATCTTTATTAGCATACTTTTTTAAGAATTTCTTATTTTCTTTCCTCCTTTTTTGAAGGCTCTCCTGAATCTTCTAGCCAGCGTGGCCATTTCTTCATCTTCACTTGTGCAGCTTGATAATTCAGAAATCAGCAATTTTTATAGCAATTGTTATGCCTTTGTCTGTCATTATGTCTTCTGATTTCAAGGCCAGATCCTTCTTGACTTTCTCCTTTTTCGTATTGTCCTTTCTAAACATCAGCTCATGTGTTATGAGTGATCCAATGAGCTCATCGTATGTAAACCTTGAAAAGTCCTTGGTGTTGAAAATGACAGTATCTTTAGCTTCCTAGGATTTTGGCAAAGATCTCAAAATTTTCTTTACAATCTCTTCCTCTTCAAATCTTTTTCCAAGTGCTTTTAGAAGATTTGTCAAGTCTATGAATCTTGTGCTCATGTTAGCAATTGGTTATCCTAGCTTCATTTCAAACAGCTCATAATCTCTCAATAGCATGTTTACTTTTGATTCCTTGACTTGACTGGTGCCTTCATGTGTGACTTCCAGCTTGTCCCATATTTCTTTAGCTGTTTCACATCCAAAAACTCTATTATACTCATTTAAATCTAAAGCACAATGTAAAATATTTAAAGCTTCGGCATTTGTTGAAATCCTTTTTCAATCATTGTCAGTATATTCAGTTTTTGTTTTAATGACATGTTCTTTTCCTTCTTTTGTTTTCATTGGAATAAAAAGACCATTCTGTATGATTCTCCAACCTTCTATATCTACAGATTGAATAAAATTTCTCATTCTAGTTCTCCAAAAGGAATAGTTTGAACCATTAAACAATGGTGGTCTAGTGATAGAATATCCTTCTGCTAAAGGGGTAGGAACTCCTGCTTAGTTTGATGTACTAGCAATTTTTGGGATCTTCTCAAGATTGTTACACCATGAGCAATAGCATTAGGCTCTGATAACAATTTGTTGTCCCAAGATTGAGTGACCAACTCTTTGACTTTTCTTGAATTTCTAAGTTATTACTCTAAACTTATGTCTAAATTATGATTAAGTTCTTTCAATAAAAATTCTATTCTGGTTTAAGTGAACTATTGTGATCAATTATGATAACTGAAGGCAAATTTAGCTTAGCTAATTTCTTACTATAGAAGGGTTACTATTCCTGCCATTGTTCATAGGGAACTAAGGATATCAGAAGACAAATCTAGTTTAGCTCATTTTTAGTCAATTGAAGAACACTATTCATGCTACTGTTTATGGTAGATTTAGCTAAGATCTCAGGTTAGCTAATTTCAATTCAGCAACTTTTAGATTTTAATGACACTCTTTCAAGTTTCAACAATACTCAAATAATTGAGAAAATTCAAACAAAATTTTTATAGTGGTTCGGCTAAAACCAGACTACGTCTACTCTTCTCAAGCTTCTCCTTGAGAGTTCTACTATTTATCTCTTTTCACAGGTAAGAGATGAAACTTTTACAGTTCTTCCAAGCTTTACATGTACTTAGACAACATCTTCCAAGCTTCATAGGTGCTTAGAAACCTCTTTACAAGTTTGAATCCCCGTCAAACTTCTTTTAGCTTTCAAGGTGCTAAACTAACTCTTCTAAGTGATGTACTCTCACTTGAATACAATAAATGTTAAACTCAAAATTCTCATAAAGAAATTCTCTCTTTCAACAATTACAACAAATTCATATTAAGAAGAGAGAGGATATTCCAATGAAGCTCACAATGAATGCTTAAAAATCAATGAAAATTTTGCTCATAAGATTGCTAAAAAATTATCATGCATTCATTAGCCAAAACTTGAAGTAAATGCAACTATTTATAGGTAAAAAACTAGTCTGCAAATTTCTGGACAAAGAAGCCACCAACGACTAGTTTTCTAGCCATTTGAATCCTTCTGTCAGTCGTACATCTTGCGCAGACTGTGGAGTTTGTACTTCTGTCAGGATTCAGTATAGGCTCTTTTCAAAATTAGCTTGGCTAAAAATTTTTTCTATGAAAGTAGCTTAGTTAATTTTGAGAATGGTAGGCTAATTTCAAAAACTAGTTGGCTAAGTTTATGTCCAACAGTTTTAGTAAAAAAGTGCAGTTGCAAAATTAGTTAGGCTAATTTCATTTTTCATATGTGTATTAAAAAATACTTTCTCCAGAACTAGTTAGCTAATTTTAACTTTTAAGTTAAAATTAGGAATCTAATTCCTACTCATTTCAACTTGATTTTTCTTTGTCTCAAAACATATTTTGAGCATAAGAAAAACATTTTAATGTATGAGAAATCATTGGCATAGTCTTAATTCTCTTATATGTTTTAGCCTAGTTCTCTTGTCTTCATAGATCTTTAAGATGTTCCTCTTTTCCATGCTCTTTTCTATCTCTTCATCCTTTTGATTTGCTTTCTGCACTTAATCTGAAAATCTTGAGAGTCTTGTTAGCACAATTCATTAAGTTTTGTTATCATCAAAATAGGTTTTCTCCTTGTGGGGTCAATAATTCCTATAAAAAATGTTTACATCCTACATAGAATAGTTCATAATTTTTCTGTTTCAAGTACTCCACAACAAAATGGAGTTGTGGATAGAAACAATAGTTTGCAACAAATGGCTAAGGCTTAGTGAAGACAACTTACCAAAATATTTTTGGGCCAAAGCCATAAATACTTCATGCCACATCATAAATAGAGACAATATTATAGTTATCTTAAACAAGATACCATATGAAATTTGGAAAGGAAGAAAGCCTAATATTTCATAATTTAATTGTATTTGGATGCAAGTGCTATATTTTGAATGAAAAAGAGAATTCAAAGAAATTTAATAGCAAGTATAATGAAGGGATATTCCTAGGGTACTCCATTCATAGCAAAGCATTTAAAGTGTTAAATAAGAAAATTTAGTTGTTGCATAATCCATTCATGTTATTTTTTACGAATCTAACTCAAGTGGAATTTTAGTATCCATATATAATGATTATGAGCAGATGTTTCGGCCGAAAGAAAGCAGTGTACTAGATGGTGAAGAGCAAGAAGACAAACACCAAGAAAATAAAGAAATTGAGACATAATAAAACACATGCTCAACTCAAGATCAAAGAGAAAGTAAAGACATAAACAACACATTGCCAATTTCAGAAGAGCTTCAAATTAATGAATTCCAAAATGAAAGCTTACCACAAGAATGGAGATATCACAATGATCATTCAAGGAATAATATAATAGATAGTCGATCACAAAGAATGATAATAAGGGCTTATCTAAGAAGACTATTTGGTAATGTAGCACTCATCCCTCTACTTGAACTTAAAATTTAAAATAATTAGAATGAAGAGCATTGGGACTCCTATGGGCTCAACTATCAAGCTAGACAAAGATGAATCTTGTTAGAAGGTTAATCAAATGGTATATAAAGGTATGTTTGGTTCTCTCTTATACTTAACCTCTTCTAGATTGGATATACTCCTTAGTGGTTGTCTTTGTGCTAGATTTCAATCTTATCCTAAGGAGTCTCATCTAACTACTGTTAAGAGAATATTTAGGTACCTAATTGGAACACATCAAATTGGATTATCGTATCTCAATAATAAATTGTTTGACTTAATAAGATATAGTTATTCAAATTTTACTAGGAGTAGAATTGATAAGAGAAGCACTTTAGGGACATGTCACACAAAACCTTTGAGTGAAGACACATTTTGTAGAATTAGAAGAGAATTAGAGATAAGTGAACCCTTTGAAAAATAGAATAAAGAGACAAATGAAAATCGAGTCACACTTGTATTTGATGAGAGTAATATCAAAGTTGACTATGTACTTTGACAGACATATTTTATCAGTATAAAATTAGAATTTTAGAACTTTTAATTTTAAAACAGAGGCAACATTCAAAGATGAAAGCCATACCTGTCTTCCAAGTTTCAAAATTACATCTTTTTCTCACAATTTAATCTTTCAAAGTGCTTTAGTTTCTTTTTATTTTCCTACAAAATGAAAAACTCAACTCAAAATCTTCAAAAAGGTGCATATTTCTTCATTAAAATCTTGCTTTTCACCTTAAAAATTAAAACCCTCAAAAGAGGAATTCCCTCTCTCCATTTCTCTGAAAATGAAAAACGAAGAAGAAGAATAAGAGAATGAAAAACCAGAAATTGAGTTTGTTTTTGTTTGTTTTGTTTGACTAATAAGAGTTTGACACATATGAGAGAGAACACCTTGTCCTTGGCTGCCAAATCCCTTTTCTCCATGTCATAAAGTCAGTCACTTTATGTACTCTTTCATCACCTTTTTCATATGGCATTTAATGATTAAGCAGAAAAATAAATTTTTTTTATTTAAAAAAAACCTTCTCTTTTATCTTCCTCACTGTAATTAAAACTTTCTCTTACCACTCCATTTCTGCATTTTCTTCTCTCAAACCAGCAACCATGGGCATTAAAATCTCCCCAAAAAAATCTCATTTCTACTCCTAGTTTTCAACCTTCAAACAATTTGTAACCACCATTAATGATTACCCATACTCGGGCTATTCTCTTTAGAAATTTCTTTTTGGTTTCTTGTGCATATTCTCTCATCCTTGTTGTTGCTATATTTTAAATAGAGAGTCTTCTCTTTTAAATTAAAACCTCATTGTTGTTTGCTCTAGTTCACCGAAACTCTCTTCTTTCACCAAAGGTAAATATTCTCTAACTCTCTCATGATTTCTTTTATCTTGCATGTTGAAATTTTAGAGCATTTAAGTTCTCAAAATGTGAAGTGAATTTTATTTTGTACAAGAATAATTATTGTTCCTAAAGTGAGATTAGTTTGCTGAAAATTGATGAAACAAATTATTTTGTGGTTTTATTCTATATGATGCTTGAGAAAAATGAAATGTATGTATGTTGCTGGGTTTTTAAAATAAATTTTTTGAAATAATTTGAATAAGATTAAGAAAAGAAATTCATGTTGAGCCACTATTTTAGAACTTGGTATTTATTTTCAGATTTCCTATAAAAGCAATGACAATATTCTGAAATGAAATTAATTGTATTTATTTTCAAAACTCTAAAATCAGAAGATTCAGCTTATTTGCTACTATATTTTTCTTCATATTTTCATTTATCTTTTGTCAAGTTAAATGCATATTTTCTTCTAAATATTAAATGTCTTGTTTTCCAAAGGTCGCACCATTTCTTTGATATTTAAAAAATGAGAAGCTCACACACTTCCATTTTCATTTGCACTTCTATCGTATTTTTTAAAAAGAAAAGTATATTTCCATTTCTTTGAAATTTCATCTCAACCTTTGAAAGTATATTGTTTCTCTCATTATAATTGTTCATTTGTGCTTCAAAAGCAAAATCTCAATCACAAATTTTCTTCCTTTCAAATTTTTATTTCTCCATCATCTAGAAATTTAATTCTTCAAATTTAAAATTTCTTCAAAAATTTATGGTTCTTCTAATTGCCTCAAAAGGTCAAGTGAAATACATTTATCTAAAGCTTCAAAATTTGAGAAAATGACTCAATGGTGGAAAAAAATCTATTTTGAAGATGGATGAACGATTAGCAAAGAAATTTGAAGTTTCAAAAGTGCTGAAAAGAAGAAAAAGGAAAAAAAGGAGACTCACGAGGTAATTGAATTAATCATTTTGAAGTTGCTCATGACTATACTTGTACAAAATGGTTAGTTTACAATCATTTTGGTTTTAAACTGAATTCTTTTTTACATTTTCGAGCTTGAAGTGAGTTTATAGTTTCAGATGTTTATTTTTATGAGAGATTGATTCAAGATCTTTTTATGAGTTAATATTTATTTTTGAATGGGCAAATAATTGAGTAATTGTGGATGAGATTGCTTAAAATTTTTAAGATACTCAATAAAAGAAATGAGATATGTTCCTTGAAAAAAGTAACTTGGATAAAAGATTTTGAAAAAATTAATGGAATTTCAAGGCTGGATGAGATTCATGTCATTTAAGAGACTTGTGTATGTTGATTTAGTTCAAAATTTCTATGATAGCATGTTGATCTCTAGAGATAAATAATTTTTTTTGTGAAATTGGGTCATAGGACTTGGAGAGTAGACATAGAAATCATTGTTAAAGTGTTCATGATCTCTAACCATGGTACAATGATTAGAAGCTTTAGAGATGTTAATAAATTGAGAGCATTTAATGAGAAAGTCTTTTTGAAGAAGATTACCCCACTCACACAAGCCTAAATGCACTAAACAATGGCATGCTACTTAATTTAGAAACTATAATCCTTCA
The DNA here is from genome assembly GCA_948266635.1 of Cnidoscolus chayamansa. Lineage (NCBI taxonomy): Eukaryota > Viridiplantae > Streptophyta > Magnoliopsida > Malpighiales > Euphorbiaceae > Cnidoscolus > Cnidoscolus chayamansa. The sequence goes on along the minus strand of CAOGCB011747488.1, from coordinate 3,761 downwards.
TTTCTTCATACTCCATTTCTTATGTCTAAGGATTGATAGTCAAACTTATATCAATAAAATTGATACATGCATGATATGGCATATAGTTGAGAGAGTGAAATTTAACCTTGAGTAGCTCATTTTTAGAATGATTCATCTTTTAGAGGATTACCTTATACCATGAGTCTTATTATTCACTTTTTCACTCAATCCATTCCCCTCTCTATTGGCTCAAAGGAATTAATTGAAATAAAAGTCACCTTAGTGAGTGGAAAGAAATCAGGAAAGAATTGTGATGATGAAGATGAAAGTGACAATGAGTCTAGTAATAAGCCCAAAAAAAACAAAATTGTTAACATTCAATCCAATGATGAAAGTGATATAGCTCTAAACACACTTATTGGAGAAGTCCAGAAAAAGAAAAACAAATACAAGCTGGAGCTCACAATGTTGAAGTTTTTGCAGAAGATGAAAGAAGTTGTAAACTCAAAACTGAAAATGATTGCAGGAAAGGAAACACAAATTATAGAACTTCTTACTACTGTACCCAGAACTGGTGCAGCTTCTACTTTTAGTTCTCATGCATGTACTTCACACCATGATGATGATGATGCTAAAAAAGGACTCAGAAAAGGATGGAGATTTAATTCTCCTATTGATGGACCCTCTGTTGCACCCTGTCCTAATTATGATCAATCTGACCAATCTCAAATAGCAGATAGTGCCACATTGCAAAACCAGAAGATGCAGCTCAACTTTCAGAATCACTTGCTGAAGGTCATTAGTATCTCAAGCTAAAACTCTAAACACTTCTGCAAGTTCTTCACTTGATCCTCCATCTAAACTTATTATGCAAAGACTTTCAGCAACATTACAAGAGCAAAAATTGAGAAATACAACTCAAAAGAGAATGTCATACTTCACATTGTTAATACACCATCTTCCACCACACCTCAAGAATAGAAAATTCACAAAAAGAAAGTGGCTATGAAGAGATTGTTAGACCTCTAGCTAATAGAAAAAGTCAGAGATTGTCAGCTAAAACATCTTTCACCTAAGAGCTCAAAATTTCCAAAACATTGGTAATCTCTTCCTTATTTGCTGATGACAAAAAGGGGGAGAAAGAAATACTCTTCCTTGAAATGCTTTAGCTGTTTTTATTTTATTTTGACTAAAGATGATGCTAACAGTAGTAGGTACACTCTCATTTTGGAAACATTCAAATTTGAATACTTAGCATATATTCAGTTGAAATGTTAATTTCACGCAATAGCTAAGGGGGAGCTTCATCATATTAGTTGAAATGTCATTATTGCATGAACTTAGGGGGAGTTTTTGAATAATACATACATGCATACTTTTTGATATACATATTGGTATGATACACATGTAAAGCACAAATATAGGGGGAGATTTTTATTAACTGAAATTTATTTCTTTTACATATTGATTGAGCTTATTTGAGATTTTCTATAGTTTTGTCATCATCAAAAAGGGTGAGATTGTTAACCCCATGAGCTCAAATGAGCATGTTTTGATGATTCTAAAACTTATAAAAATTATCTTTATTTTTAAAGAAAATATACTTTGCTAGAATTCAATAAAGTAAATGATTACAGGTTGATATTAAAGAAATTCAAATGAATGAAGGATCAAATATTCAAAGACAAGAGGACTTGAAGCACCAAGAATTTAAATTCTATAATTCATTAGGTAATTTTAGAATTCTTGTAAAAAAAGTATAAGAGTGTGAATTGCCAAACATGCTAAATCATTCATACATGCACATTCATATGATACGCATCAGGTTCAAAAATTAATTTCAAAGTTTGAAGAAAATATAGTCACTTAGTTGAAAGTAAAACCTAGACTTTCAAAGTAGGACTTCTATTTTCACGATCTGAAGTTTTAAAATCAACTCTGCACTAGAGTCTAAAAATAATTGCTAGTTTTTATTGAAATCTGTGTCAAACCTACCCAAATATTCTCCAAATAGCTAGTTTACATCAATAACATATATATTAAGTTGAAGTATATCATTTACACCTAAGAGAAGCATTTTACATTGAGAGAATTTATTACAAAGGGTTTTTCTTCACTTGAGCATTTATTGAGCATTGATTGAGCATTCTTCAGCAAATCAAGATCTTCTCTTTCTTTATAGCTTCAATTATAATAAGAGAAAAACAAGAGTTAATTTCTTTCATCCATCAAAACCTATTTAAGGTTGATTGCAAGCTTGGGATAGCTTGTGTTTTGAGTGTTTGGTGAGAAACACTTGTATAAGGTTACAAGAGCCTTTAAAAACTTGAGAGAAGGTTACAAGATCCCTTAAAAACTTGAGAGAATGTTACAAGATCCTTGGAAAACTTAGAAGAAGGTTACAAGAGCCATGGAAAGCTTGGGAGATTTATAAAGGCTTGTCTCTTGCATTCAAAAGAGTAAATAGTGAAGCAACTTCTCAAAGGGAGGCTTTGGGAGAATGGATGTAGGTGTTGCTTGTTTACCCGCAAGTATACGGATTGCAACATAGTAATAATAAATTTGTTCCCACAAGGAACATGTTAAGTGCACCTACTACTCATTTTCATATTATGTTCGTAATAATACGATAATTCAAAATTCATTTCCTAATCCTAATAAGATTTATCAAAATTAATTATTAACCTAAATTGTTTTAAGAGATACAACAACTCAAGTTAAAGGTCTAATCATGTCAAAAATATTCTTTTCAATAACCACAACTCGGGTTTTATGAAATCACCTTTTCTTAAATGCACTCGAGTAATTTTAACAAACCTCTCGGTCTGAGTTAAAATCATTTACTACATCTATTTCTAGATGTATTTAATTCCTTATTCCAATAAGAAATCAATCCTAAAGCCTTGTCTTTTGATTATTACAACAAGTTAGTCTTAATACTTGTCAAACTAAGTTAATGATATTTCATCCACTTTACTTCACACATTCTTATGTTTTAAAGCAAATGTCATCTTATTGATATGGAAGGTTTAATTTCCTTCTCAGAACAAACTCATCCATTAACAATTAAATAAAAAAAAATCAATAACATAACTTCAAGAATATTTTTCATTCAATAAAATCCACATCCTTACAATGTTGTTTTATTAGAGGGAATGAAATACAACATACAAAAGACATTAAAGAACAAGAAGAAGATTAGAAAAATCAAACTTCTACCTCTTGGAGGGCGTCACACCTCGAGGGATCTTCTGATATGTTGCTGGACTTGATCATTAAGAATGGCTTTCACCTATTCTGTAAAAAAAATAATACAGAGTTTTTACTGTCATAAATCTCCTCCCATTTTGCTTCCTTGGATTGGCATTTATAGGAAATTGATGTGGGTAGTTTAAAATGTAATTGGTCAACAAGTTGGGGTGGTTTTTATCGGTTTTGATCAACTGCCATCGAGCAGATTCGTTGAACCAACATGTCACTTCGATCAGCTTTTAGTTCTACCTTTTGTAAGGTCGTCTCGTGATCGTGAATAGAGATGTCGCGAGCGTGACTTGTCCTACGAAGTTACTGTCTCTTTTCATGCATGCATCAAGCCCATGTGCTTTAGAGTCACGATTGCGAACTTCCTCTGGAATTGAATACTTAGCCATATTTTTGGACTTTTCAGTCATCTTTTCACTCTTTTTCTCATTCCAAAGCTTGAATTAATACCTGAAACTTTTCTAAGCCAAAACAACAAGAAAAAACATAAAACGTAACAAAAACACACACAATCACATAAAATAACATAAACATATTTG
>CAOGCB011746104.1:0-13936 GCA_948266635.1 Cnidoscolus chayamansa | reverse complement strand
CCACTTACCAGTCTTTATATATATATGTAAGAAGGTAGGAGCTCATAATATTTGATTACATTTCAGCTTTAAATCAAGAATGGTAACCAAAAGAATTGATTAGTTTTGGAGGCCAAGGGACGTTCAGAGCTTTATGAGCAGACACCAGAACAACATAGTCTAGAAACTTTTTTCATCGATCTAGTACAATGATTAAACAAGATCTAACTTACACTACCAGATCTTAGTTTCCTTGAGCTCGTTACTTTTTTCGCTGGAGCAGAATCAGTGGATAATTTGCTCTGTTTAAACTTCTCAACCATAGTGTAGACCTGCATTGAGCAGACAATGTCAGCAAATGAATCTGCAAAGCAATTAAGAAAAACTATGCTCATTTGCCTTGCATAAAAACATCAAGTTAAATATCAGTTTGGTGAGCAAAATAGTGCTTTTCTCAAACAAATGTATTCACTTTTTCAAGAATAAACCTTATTCATTGCTAACATGGCAGTACTTTGTGTTCTATTTTTCCAATGGAGATGACAGGTTTAAATTTGCAAATATTGATACATTTTGAACATGAGCTCATTAATAGTTTGTTCAGATTTCTTGATGTTTGCAGAGCCTAAAAGTTCAATAAAGCATGAGAATTCCAAACCTCAAAATCAAAAGAAGAAAACAAGGCATTTCTTTTCTAATCCAACAATTAGCCCACTTCACATTGGAAGTGTGATTTATTTCATCCCAAAAAAACCTTCAATTGATCATTAATTCATATCATGTGATATTAACTGTCACACCACATTACCTTCCTTACTCCAGATGTCAATCCTAAGTTCGATAGGGCCTTCTTGTCCACATATTTCCAGCATGTACCTCCTTTTTTGTGTTTACCAAGCAGGTCACTCATCCCACCTTCATGACAAGAGAAAACAATAGTTATACAAAAACATATCACTACATACTCATCAACAAACTTATGCTTACTCTATAACTATTGTTATCATTCATAAAATAATTAATCGATAATTCTGATGATTTCATAATGCAATAACAATGTTGAATTTAAAGATTATAAAGAAACTAACAGATAGAAATTATGATACAAATATGTTTATTAGTCTTTTCTACCACAAACTTATGCTCCAGAAAATGAGGAAGGTAGAGTATCTTGGGCTCCTTACCTTTAAGATGTAGTACCAGCAACTCCACATAAACCTTGAGTCGGATGTGAGAGAAAATATGAACAAATTCTCCAATGTCTTCCCTCAGGGTTATGCTACATGTCCTTTGTGGGTCAAGTCTGAAAATTTCTTTCAGGAAGTAATCAATTTCTTTTCTCCTTGTGGTTAAATCAGCTTCTTTGCCCATATTGACAGTAGGGAATTCCCAGAGACCAGCAAGCAAACCACTATCTGGCCTCTTTACGAGAAGAAATCCACTATCAGATTGGTCATCCTGAATTGGACCTCTGTTTCCTAATATCTCCACAACACAAACAGCAGAAATTTCGTGTCTTTGTTTCACCCTTACAACCTTGCTAGGATAATCTGTAACCGATACTGACTTATCCTGCTTGGAAATTGAACGTGCACGACATTGACTGGAAACAGGACATGAAGTGCAGCTTGGGTTTGACGGAGTGCAAACAGTTGCACCAAGTTCCATCAGTGACTGATTGAAATCCCCAGGAAGACAAGGATCAACTAGTTGAGCTGCTAGTTTCCTGATCCACAAGATTTCTGATGAATAAAAACTAAAGATAGAATCCTGATTCTTCATCATTAATTTGATAAAATCAGCACATTTTTCTGTATCATGAATACCACCAGCAGTGCATACAATGATAAAAACCCATATAAATTCTCAGTTGACCCTTAAAATTTTTGCCATTTAGAAATTCATGCTGAGGGAGGAGAAGGTGCAGAAGACAATTATACAGATCCTTTGGTTGGTTTTGCAGTTTGTCATAGGTAGATACCATAAGCAAACTGATAGTTCAATTTGGTGGATATGAGATTTGAAAACAAAGAGTTGGTAAAATGGAAAATAGTTACTAAATGCATATGAAGGCGCAAAGGGGTCCTAGAGGCTAAGCACAAGTGCAGGTGCATGCCTGACCGGTATGAAGCACAAAAGAAAAAAAAAATTAGAGGACTAATCCTATATAAGCCAATTCATATTAATAACACAAATAATTTACGATTTTACCACCAATACATTAGAAATCCAAATAAAAGCAAAATTTTGCGATGTTAAAACTCCTGAATCATATTCCTAAGTAAAAGTACAACTATGAGATGTAGGAACTGTTTAATCATTTCCCTAAACTACTAAACAACAATAATTCCTTAAAAAATTATAAGAAAATTATCATCTTCAGGAGTAAGTGTTCTTCATTGTGACGGAATAAATATGTCATATGTTGTCAATCTGACCTCTTTTATCAAAGAGTAAGTCATTCTTCTTCATCGCAACAGACGAAATATGTTTTTATGTCGTCAATCTAACCTTTTTTTTTCTCCTTCAGATTGCTTATATGACTAAATAGATCAATTCATAAAAGCTCGATTAAGTGGCAGCATTTTCTGCTATACAAATTAAGAAAAGGGCAATAAAGCATTAGAGAAAAAGGGGCCCCTAGCTAGAGTTAGGAACAAAAGGCATATAGAAAGGGAAGAAAAGGAAAAGTAAAAAACAAGAGAAGGGAAAAAAATTGAACAGGCGATAAAAGTTGAAATAAACTTGGGGAAACAAAAAGAAAGCAACAGAAGAAGAAAAGTCAATCCATGACATAGTTGTTATCATAGGAATCTTACAAATAGAAATGTCAACTCATAAGAAAAACCAAAAGAAATCTAAAACAGTAAAGTCAAAGTATAACAAGATTGTAGCAATTAATCATCTCATTCCAAAAGCAAAGGAATTTCAGTCTTATGTTGATGAGCATAATTTTAGTTTGTAATGAATTTTAATCAAGTATTCACTTTACATATATAACTTTATGTTTTTGTGTGCATGTGTACATATAGAAGTCAATCTCTAAGCAATAAGGCGAGACTTCTTTTGAATTTTTGTGAAACACTGCCAAGGCACACCTAGGTATGCACCTTACTTGACAGTCGCACCTTGACAAGAAGTGCATGCATCTTGAAAATCCCCTGCCTTTCAAGAATTGAGGCCCCCAAGCCTTTCCACCTAAGGTGAGCCTGACAAGTAAAACACTTTGTTCTCATGTAGGTGCACGGAATTAATTCAGATAGGGGAACGTTAAAATACACACAATTATATTATCTAAAATGACAACAGTGCTTCTCTCTTCAGAACTCAGGAAATTAGTCCTAATACAATATGTTTACAAACAAAAATAATAGATCATGTAAAGAAAAATGGACCATGTGAATGAAAATCTAAAGTTACTATCCATCACGAAACAAAAGAAGGCTAAGATTCTAAACTGAAGAAGAGAAATTCTAGAAAACACCCTCACCAAAAGTTCTTGACAGTCAATGAGTCTTTTGGATTTGCAGAAATTGCCTTCAACCTAGCAAGCACCCTTATAACATTCCCATCAACCACAGGCACCACCTGACATTAAAGACCTTGAAAATTTTCCCCTTGTATAATTCAAAACGACATAATGCAGAAACTACTCACTTCATTAAATGCTATAGAGGCAATTGCACCAGCTGTATAGTCTCCTATTCCTGGAACCTTACGTAAGGAAGACACTGTATTAGGAAATCCATCTCCCTCGGCAGTAATCATTTTGGCTCCCTAGCAATAAGAACAAAATGAGAGAAAATTAGAAATTAATAATCATCCTTCAATACAACACTGTATTAGGAACGTTTTACTTTTATTTTTGAATTTTTGTTTCATAAAAGAAGAGGGGCCACAATGACTGAAACCTCTGGTCACAACATAAACAAGGAACTTCTAAATTTTGAAAATTAAAACCTCCACATGCTTTATATGGAAGCAGCACATATGCTATCCTATTTAGCATCTTTTCCTCTTCATCTTACTTTCAATTTCTCGAATGAATCAACAAACTTGCATTGATGTTAATGTTCTTATTTGTTCAGACTGGGCGGAAGGAAATAAAGAGTACAAGGACTTATGCAGCCCAAAAAAGGTTTCTAGTGTTTGCAAAGTCTAGAGCATAATACGAAGGGAAAGAAACAATTCAAAACATACCAAACAAAATTGAAATTTTCTATGAATCCTTTGAGTAATAAGTGACAGGGATCATACACTTATCCTGCTTAGAGCTACAAAAGGAACTGGAGTAATGATTCTCACTATTCATAATGTACAAGCAGTTTTATAATACCACCAAGAAGTTATTATCATTAGTAATAACAACGTCAAGATGGTAGATGCGAATATCGTAATGCAGCTTGAAATAACATGATAAAACTCTAAAATTTCCAACCAAGAAAACATTTGAAAAACAATCTACTCGATAAACTGACTTTCTTTTACAGAATCCGCAAAAGCATGAATGATGAGACTCCATCATAATCGAAGCCAAGCGGTCTATCCGAACTATTGATTTTCCATAAATAAACAATCAGATTCAGACCATTCTATGGTTAGAAAACCAGAATATTGCCGAAAAAAAAATGAAAAAGATTGAACCTTTAACTATTTGAAAAACTCAAGGATATTTAATGACTGGCTGTGGTTCACGTTTAAATCAATAAGAAATAAAAATTAAACACTTCCAAAGTACAAGCAATCAACCAGAGCTCACCTCTAACAGAAAACGAGCCCGCCTATAATAGCCTAAACCTGCCCACATCTCATTCACCTCCTGAACAACAAACAAACAGAAAAAATCATTATAAAGCTTACCAAATAAACCAATGAAAGACTGAAATTTTAGTGTAATTAAAATTACTTCCAGAGAAGCGACGGCCAAATGCTGAAGAGTGGGCCATTTATGCATCCAACGGTTATAGTAATCAATCACAGTCTGAACTCTAGTCTGTTGCAGCATAACTTCAGATACCCAGACCCCATATGCTCTTTTCTCTTTATCTTCTTCTTCGACATGAAGTGGGTTTGTTTCTTTCCTCCTCCAAGGTAGGTCCCTCTGATTGTGGTTGTACCACTGTAGTAAAGATTCCCTGATATTCTGGGTTTCTTGGTCGCTGAAAATGTCTTCAATGTCGGGAATTCCTTCCTCATCTTTGCTGATCAGTTTTCTCTTCTTCCTTGGTTGAGCATTTATCTTCCTCTTGGGTTCTTTCAAGTCGCTCATTGCCGCAAGCCTGCAGCTGGAGCCGAGTGGGAGCCTTGGTTTCCAGAGGAAGCTTGTAGAAGTGCTCCTTCTACTTGTGAATGGACTTCTCGAGACCTTTGAGAATTCAAATTCGAATCGACCAAAGACCCGCAAATCCAAGTTCGAGCTTGCTCATAGGAACTGAGAAGCATCACATAACAATGCTCCTATATCTGTCAATTTACAATTAATCCCTTAAAAAATATTAAATTCATAATTTTACCCAAAACAAGGGTAAACTTGCCCTGTAATATTTGAAATAGAATCAAGGAAAATTTACTATTAAGTCCTTTTTTTCTGTTAAATACTATTAAATAATTTAAATTATTTAATTTTATAATTTTAAATATTTATATTATTTATTTTTTTTAACTTTTAATATTTTAATTATTTTTTATAAAAATAATTTGTTAAAAAAATAAATAAAAAAATATGCTGAAAGAGGGAAAGACCACAGACACAGGTTACAGGGCAAAAATGGGCCCCCAGTTCCCATTGATTAAGCAGAAAACTATCCACTCGCAGAGATCACTCACTGACATACACACACTCTTACCCTTCATGTTCCTATAAAACTGGAGCCCAATCTATCCCTCCTACGAATCCCACGTGGCACTCTTCTATCCCTCCATTAAACCCCAAACAATCCAGATCCCAGATCAACGATCATGATAATAGAAACATACACTGAAAAAGGCTCCTAATTGATTATAGTCTTAAGTGCTAAACCAAGACAAGGTTAATGAATATTTTAGAGGAAATGGTGACAAGGACGATGATTGTGACCCCATTTTTTATTTTTTAAAAAGATTATTTCTTTTTCAAGCATTTGTATTGATATAGGTCTGTGAAGGAGATTACACATTGCAGAGAGAAACAGGAGAAGAGAAAATGGAAGTAGGGTTCTTGGGTTTGGGGATAATGGGAAAGGCCATGGCCACCAATTTGATTAAGAGTGGCTTCAAGGTCACTGTCTGGAACAGGACCCTTTCCAAGGTAGTATTTTTACTATTTCTTTCTTTTCTTTTTGGGAAAAAATTTATGCCCAATTGATCTTTTTTGCAGTGTAATGAACTGGTAGAGTTAGGTGCGTCTATTGGAGAAACTCCTGCAGCTGTGGTCAAGAAGTGTAAGCTTATCATTGCTATGTTGTCTGATCCTGCTGCCACCCTTTCGGTCTGTATTATTCCTGTTTCTGGTTTCCAATACCTTTCTTTTCTCTACAATGGAAAAACTATTTGCCTTTTTTTAGTTTTTATTACTGAAATCGATGATTATTCAGGTGGTTTTTGACAAAGATGGAGTTCTTGAAGAAATTTGCAATGGAAAAGGTTATATTGACATGTCAACTGTTGATCCTGAAACTTCCACCAAGATCAGCAAGGTTTATGTTGGATGCTAAATGTTAATTATATTCTTATTTCCTTTGAATGATTCTGCCCAGTATTGATTTAGCGCCAGTTCGACATTAAGGTTTGAGAGCTGAAACTGCTTTTCCATCTTAGATGCTGTTGAAAAGTGCAGATTGGAATATGCTGTTTTGTTATTTTAGTGTTAGTATGCGTAAATTATGAAATTTAATTTCAAATGTTTCTTGATACTCTTTTAACTAAAATATTTAAAGAAGTGATTTTCTCGACAGTAAGCAATGCAAACAGACCCTTATACTTCTTTGAGAGAAAAGGAAGTTTTTACATTATAATATGCTTGCAAAAGCTATTTGGACTAATCATGTGCTTCATCTAGTTTTGGAACAATTTATGTTATTGCTGCTAAAAGCCGTGGCAGATTTATTAGACTTCTATAAATTGATTTTATCATACACAGAAACGGTGGTTTGGGTTCTTTCCTTCTTAGCAAAATGTGTACATCCATATTTATATTTTTAATTGCTATTACATCTGCAGGCAATTACAGCAAAGGGTGGTTCTTTCCTTGAAGCTCCTGTTTCCGGCAGCAAGCAACCTGCAGAAGCTGGTCAATTAGTAATCCTTGCTGCTGGGGATAAGGTAAAAATTGACAAAATCATTTATGATATAGATATTTCTCGCTTGGTATCTAGTAAGCTTGCCTAATAGATTTATACTATGCTTTTGTTGGTTATGCCTTTGAGATATTGCAGAGAGTAAAATTTTCCACTCTTGTATGCATGGGAGCTATTTCTAGTCTGTTTGCTTAGGCAGATGATTGAATCATGTACCATATAACAGAAGAAGGTTATAAATAACATGGCAGACATACATTCAATGCTTTGGAGACATGGATAGAAAGTTAAAAACCCACTGTGGGAAGTTGAATATAAATTTGAAATCTCAGATGATCCTACTGATACAGCTGCAAGGAATTTAAGTATCACGATACATACCAGCCTGTCCTAATCTGAATTATATGGGATAAGCTGTATCACTCTACTACTCATGTGTTTAACCGTCTAGCACGACCTCCGATTCTTGGCACACAGTCTGGCTATATAAAGGACTTTGTGGACAAGAAAAGGGACATATAGACTGCTCGTAAAGGAAGTAAACTCTATGGCCATTGTTTCCAGGCCTCAGGGGCCCTGTTTATTTTCTCTATACAACATCACCCATAATCATGTTCTCTACTTGCTTAATTCCTATTATTGCCTCATTATGATATTTTTAGTTATGTGATCTTTCATTCTCTCACATCAGAAAGCGGTTCTCATTACTGCATATTGTAGTTTTTTCTTGAGAATTTCTTGGGTGACCATTTGGGCTCACATGGAAATATGCAAGTGACTTGCTTGCTTTTCCAAATAAAAAAGACTAATCTGTTAAGAACAGAAGGATGGAAAAGACAAAAAGAACCTAAACCAGCAGCGTCTTAACTTGGAGCCCTTCTGATCAGTGCTATGTTTAGGTTACCAGCCCTTCTGCAGGCTTCTTCTCCTTCTATACGTGTTATTGCTAGGTAATGCTTTTTATCCTTCCAGTGTAATCTGCCTCATATGGAACCCTTTTTATTGTAGGCACTGTATGATTTAGCAATTCCAGCTTTTGATGTTATGGGGAAAAAATCCTTCTTCTTGGGGGAGATTGGAAATGGAGCAAAAATGAAACTTGTGGTCAACATGATAATGGGCAGGTAACTGATGCTTTTCCATTGAAGATTACATTTAGTTATTGATAATAGATTCCATTGTAGAGATTAAGAATAGCTTCTTCTTTTTGTACAACCACGATGTTCTTGCATCAATCTAGCCATTATGTGGCTAAAGTTTTGTCAAAGGGATTACAATAATATCATCTTGCATGTTAGTATTGATGAAATTAACTAAATAGAAGGATAAGGAATTCATTCAGAATGTTAGCTTTTCTACATATTGCAGCTTATCCTGACTTTATACTTGCCTGGGTTAATACATCAAGTATGATATATTGGATGGTCTTTTGCATTGCAGATAATCAATATAACAAAATGAATCTGTATACGTTGCGGTAGGAAAAGCCATAGAATCATGCTTGATTTTATATATTTTCTAGTGTAGGTGAGAGATAATGGCCAGTAGATGCAATACATATTTTGAGCAGACATAAACAAGTATATGACCCAACTGATGTTCTGAAGATACAGAAAATGTTCCATATACACAATCTTGAATATTGGTTTTGGTTTCTCGTCTTTTGCAGCATGATGAACGCATTTTCTGAGGGACTGGTGCTGGCAGAAAGGAGTGGGCTGAACCCTTCAAATCTTCTTGATGTGTTGGTGAGAAAGCAAGTGGAATTTCTGTGTGAAACCAACTTTGGAACTTGGAATTATGGTTAAATCTTGATTACCTATTTCTCTGCAGGATCTAGGTGGAATTGCCAATCCAATGTTTAAGGGGAAAGGACCAGGTATGCTCAAGAGCAATCACTCCCCTGCATTCCCCCTGAAACATCAGCAGAAGGACATGAGGTTGGCTCTTGCCCTTGGTGATGAAAATGCTGTATCAATGCCAGTAGCAGCTGCAGCAAATGAGGTTGTGCTTTTCCTTTCATCATACTTACCTCTGCCCGAACCCAAAAACAGGCTGGTGCGGTGCAGAGGATCATACAAGTGACTTGCTTTTGAACTATTATAGTTGCTTCATTGACATCTTTGTGTATATACAAACGTGAAACCTGTCATAGCAAGAGCAGAATACATTGATCGATCAAATGTAGAGATATCTTATCAATCAATGATGTTTTCTTGCAGGCTTTCAAGAAGGCCAGGAGCATGGGATTAGGGGACCTAGACTTTTCAGCTGTTTACGAGATAGTGAAGATGAAGAAGGATTAAAACCCACAATAGCTACACTAAAATGGCAAGAGTTTGTTGGGCTGTGCCTCAGCTTTGTTAGTTACTCCAGAAGTTGTAGTTTGTGGTATTTCTGCAACTCATAAACAATGTGCTACGAGGTTGTGAACTTATTGAACATTATAGGCCACATGAAAATTTGACACAATGGATTTCTTTTTTTTGTGAGTATATCAGGACTTGTTTAAAGGAAATGAAGCTGTTAGTGTTGAACTCCAAACCTGAGACACACACACTAGATACGCATCAATATCTTTGAAGGTAAATCTCAACTTTTCATAAAATTTTAAGTTTTTTTAAAATAAATAAAAAGAAAAAGAAAAATGGGAGGTTGAATTTTAATTTCCATGTTTATTTTTTGCTGTGATTTGTAGGGTTGGTTTGAAATCCAAAGAGTCTTTTTCTTTCCCCTTCACTTTTCTTGTTATTTTATTAATATATTCATAATTTAATCTATGGCTTTATTTGTTTCTTGTATATTTTTGTAGAAAAATATTATATATATATATTAATATTAAATAAAAATTAATTCATTTTCTTTTCAAAATAAGAGATCAGTTTTAAAAAAAATTGAGAATTTTATGAACATTACAAAGCTTTAAATACAAAAATTCATTAATATTATTCTCTTTTTAAGATTACAATTAAATAATATAAAATAAAATATTTTCTTAAAATATATTCTACTTATAAAGATTTTGCAATCCTAGTTAAATTTGTGCAAAATGTATGTATATGTGAGTTTTAAGAATCCTACTTTGTTACATTTTACTTGATTTTTAGGTATAACTTAAGATCCATGTCAATACAATTTAGCTGTAATTTGATTTAGCAGTGATAATTTAATTATATAGAAAATATTTTTAAATAAATAAGTTTTAAAAAAATTATTTTATATTATTTAATTAAAATATTAAAAAATATCATATAAGAAAAAGTTTAAAATTTTAAAAATAGTTAAATTTCTTTCTTTGATAATCTAATTTTTCTTGAAGATTATAAACAGCGGAAAAGTAATTTGTTTGAAAGAAGCTTTCCTCCGCGCAAATGAAGACTATTTATTACTCAGGAATATTCTCCACCTTGAATTCAAAATCAAAATGCATGGCCCGTCTTTTCTTTTCGGTTCTATCTTTAATCCTCTAGCTTCAGCTCCAACTTTTGCTACGTGTTCATGCTTATGCCTTAGCCGTACTTTTCGTGCAGTAAAAAAATATACGAAAAGTACAAAAAAAAAAAAACAATATATTGTTTTTTGCTTTAAAAAAACGCAACAAATATAGTCGAACATGCTTCACTGTTTCGTTTATCATCGTTTCTACATCCAGTTCAAATTGGTTTGGTTATAAATTTTGTCAAATTAAGGTAAGCCATTAAAAACAACACATCAACTAGAGAAGAGAAAAAAAAAATTATATATGTATACTATTATGTGAATCGTACAGCTCAGAGGGAACATCCCCAATACAAAGCCAAATAAAGTCATTTTTTGTCACCAAAAATATGTGTCCACTCAAAATATCATGCTCTACTGCCAAAAAGAGAACCACCAACAAAAAAAAAATTATATATATAACACTAGATAAAAGAATTAACACAAAAAGGAGCCCACCCCCCAACCCAAAAAATGTAATGCAAATGGGGAATGCAGAACGATACTCTACATGGAAGCAATTCAAGCTTTCAGGTGCTCTATGCTTGATGAACATCACATTTACAGCCACCTTAATTATGAGAGACTGCTTCAACCTTCTGGCATCTCAATAGAAGCTACAAATGACAAGTCCACTATTTCCGCTTTTATCAGTAATTTGATGCAACAAAACCAACTACAGCAGATGCATCTGCTGGAACAGTTGCGCGTATCCACTCCCAATGAATAAAGTAATTACCAAATCAATGAAGTTTGGAGCCCAATATCACCACAAATTCAAAATAGCTCCTCAGAATTGAACTTGTTCCATGCTTCCTAATTCAACATTAGAAAGCCTAAAATCAGAGCACGCCAACAAGACAACCAGATATTCATGTATTATGACGACCTCAAAATATAATTCCTTTACGACTTCAAGGTTAAAAAATTACCTTCAGCAAGTCAAACACCTTTTCAGCAACATATTTCTGTTGAAGATTGGCACCTTTTTGTTGGACTTTATCAGGATGGATGCATAAAGTTGCCTTCCTATAAACTTTCTTAACAGCAGCTGCAGTAATCAAATCAGTCAACGAAACAGGCTGCCAACCGCATTCAGGCCACAGCACCTGATCATAATGTAATAAATATTAGAAGGCAGCTGTTGAAATATTGATAATATGCTAAGTCAGAACTCCAAAGAAGAAATTTTGGCAAAGGTACAGTTCAACAATAATATAAAAGCAATAAATAAAATAAAACTTGAATTTTGGTTATATTTTATGTTTCCATATTCTTATCAATTAACCATTTACTTCAGTGGTCATCCTCAGCAAGTTCATATACAGCTAGATTTTGCAAACACACGAAAGAGATATTTAGATCACAAAAGATGCAGCCAGGATATACATTCAGGACTTGCAATAGCACTTATAAAGAAAAGAGTTAAGAAGAAAAGAGGAAGGAGAAACAACATTAACATTTGGTTCTTTATAGACAAGACTTTGAATTGGTAAGCCACTTCGAGATTTGGTTACTTCAAAACACTGCTGTAAACAATTAATATTAACTCCAAAAAAGGAAAAAAGTTTCCATGATAATAAATCCACGACCATGATTATAAATGGCCTTGTTATAATTTGTCCATTTCAAAAAGAACATCTCAATTTAGGATCTAATCGACTTTGGCCAAGTACTTCATAGTAATTTGATTGCACAACCACACTGTAAAGCAAATCATTGATAGCAAAGAAGGCAACTCAAGCACACAGCAAGTTCAACTTCATGTGGTGAAGTCATATCAGTAAGTCACTGTCTGCCAATCTCAAAACCGTGCAGCAGAGATATGGATTTATATCCCTGAATGATAAAATATAGAGAGAATATTGCCATGCGAAATATACGATGCAAGGATCTGTTGCAATAGAAGATCTAACATTGATCAATAACAATAATATTCTGTAAATTAATACAATGCAGTAGATGATAAAAAATATATAAGTAATACAAACGCACATATTGCAATGTTGATAGCAGAGCACGTAGATTCCCTTCTTTCCCTGCAGCCCAGCGCTTGATCTCAACATCAAGAGTCTCAGAGATCCTCTGAAATCAGCATGGTTGTATTAAATAGAATTGAAAAAACGGGCTAAGGACCATTTCCACGTCAAAAACCACACAGAAAAGGAAAGCACCAAAATATACAACCATATTATTTCCTAGACACATGAATATTTGATTGAATTAAAGAAGATATACACAACATCAAAAAAAGAAAAAAGAAAAGAAGGTTATTTTGATAAATACTAGAGATAAATCAGATAACAAATTCAGTGCATAGAGAAAAAGCATAATTATACCAGGGGGTGGGGGGTGTTTGGGGTTCTTTCGCATAACAAGGCAAAATGATGTGTGAATGTTATTCCTTTGGCTACATACTGTGGAAGCCAGAAACTGGAGGCTTCTATGCTTATGAACATATAGAAACACCATGGAAAACTGTACAGAATGTGTTCGCATTCAGTTTTGGATGATTGGAAATGTCGTTCAATCTTTGGTATTGTCACTTTTATTGATAGCCTATTCTTGAGATTTTGTATATGCTATAACACAGGCTGCCAATGCACATGTCCTTTTAAATATATATTTATTGTTGAATTAAAAGGTTCCCACCTCAAACCAATAGTGCCCATTTTGATTTCATCACAATTAATCAGTCTATTCATATTTTCACCTAATGTAAAGATATTTAGGCAGGCCAACAGTAAACCCGTTCTTAAACCCCCAACAGCACCTCCCCTCACCTGACCCCTCCTCCCCAAACACCCAAAAAAAATGTAAAATAACAAAAATTAAATAAAAGGTTACCAAAATAATTAGAATAGCAAGAATTGCAGCATCCTTAACATAGTTTCACTGCTCCACTTACATGCCTCTCTGCTTGTTCCCTCTGAACTTGAAGGTCCCGTTCATTCTTCTCAGCCAGGGCTTTTGCCTGAAGATATAGACTTCACAGTTAAAAGATGTCGAACAAATGTGAACATATAGACTTCACAGTTAAAAGATGTCGAACAAATGTGTGGATGGTTAAAATCAAGCACGAGTCGTAACTCACAAATAAATATCAAAAAACATACCGCACGCTCCTGAGTCCTTTGGTGACGTTCCAATCTGGCTCTTCTCCTCTCCTCAGATTCCCCTTCAACATCTTGGAACTCTCCAGATGT
>CAOGCB011745034.1:0-11502 GCA_948266635.1 Cnidoscolus chayamansa | reverse complement strand
TTTATACTTTAATGAAACTCTATTAGATAACCACCCTAAAAATAAACTCTAGTCATGCCATAAAAACTCTTTAAAATGGGCTAGATAGAGGACTTTCGGTGGCGACTTGTGGTGACTTTTGGTACCATGAGAGAAAGTTTTCAAGTATCGAAAGTCCTCCCCACTGCTGGCTAGCTGGGTTTCAACGTTTAAACTTTAAGTTCGACGACTAAACCTGGCTTTACAAGCCTCCCTAACCAATCTTCACTTTTAGTCTCTTTTATTTTATTATCTTATATTCATATTCTTAAACTTTCATTTTTAATCATTTTAACCCCTAGTCATCATTCTGGTCCAATTTATGCATATTCTATGAATTTTCTGATCAAAAATTCAGATTTCAACATAAGAAAAGTGTCGGATGTTACATTCACTATGAAATTCTCTTTCGAATGTATTGGCAATGGGTTTGATAGTGAAGTATCAATTGAAGGTTGAAGCAGTCATTCATTTCTCAATTAGGCAAAGTTGTTGCCATAAGTTCATCCAACTCGAAAAATCTCATTGCACTTGAATATTAGATCTTCTATTTTGTGGAACTTGATTACGGTAGAAGCTCCTCTCGCAATACATAAGCCTATCAAATAGGTCATATTTAGTGAATCTTTCATTCATTTGGTCTTTAGTCCACCCAACATGAAACAAATCTTTATAATTGAAAATTAACAAATAAGACATCCTCTCATGGTAAACAGGTAACAAATTCCTACTAAACCATTATGATTTGTTTCTTATTTGTTAGTCGTCAAACCATGAGGGTAGGTTTCTTCCTCCATCTTATTAAAAATTCAACAAATTCCTCATTAGGACTTTACTTGATGGCCTCTAACTCCTTATAAGTATGATCCAATATAGTGTTGTATGACTAGTGGCAAACAAAAGCTTTAGCAAAACTATTTTATTCTCTTTTGACTTTCTCTACGAATGCTTTAGCCAAACTATATTATTAAAAGCTTTAGTGAAATTATCTTTTTCTCTTTTGAATTTCCTTATGAATTCTTTAGCCAAACTAGATTATTCTCTTTTGACTTTCCTACCTATACTCCATGATGTGATATCCCCTTATAATGACAAAGAGAAGAGATGGGTGATTTGATCGACATCTAAACTTATCATTTTCTTGATGAGTAGATACCGCTTCACATAGACTATTAGGTCTCAAAGCCCATTAAATTTAGGGAATGTTAACATTTATCTTGCTTTCCAATTGAACTAACATCCAGAGCCCTAACTCATCTATGTCTCGTACTCCTGCAGTAATTTCTTCTTAAGGTCAACTTCAAAACTCTTCATCCTTTTTTAAGGCACGGTATGCTTTATTCATCTTCTCTTCTTCCTCAATTGTCCTTTTCCCTAGGTATCCCTCTCTATCATAGAGATCCCTTTCATTATATCCTCCTTCTAGCTATAAAGGCCTTTTAGCTTAGATGTGTAATTAAGTGCATTAGCTTGGATGTGCAATTAATCATGTAGAACTAACATGACTCTCCATACTATCTGCCAACAACTCACATTCATGATCCCTTATTCTCAATCTTTGGACATCTAACTCTTGAAGACCCTTTAATAAGTTCTCCATCTATTTGGTATACCTTCCTTTTTGCATGACTTCCTAATTTTTATGCAACTAAATGGGTAAAAGTCAGTATAATGAGATGCAAATATGTGAGTATGCATGCTGATTTTTTCTTTTCGAAAATTTAGAATATGTTGAACATTGACTCTCTCATTTAAAACTTAAGAATTATAGGTGGCTAGAGTTATACCTTGTGGTGGATGAATGTGAGGATCATGACCTAACTAAAAAGGAAAGAGCATATCAACCCCTTTATTCCTTAGTTGGATTTTATCTCCTAAACATAGGAGACTTTCTTCATTCTTTTCAAAATTAATCTTACCTTGAAATCCTTCAAAATTATATGCATGCATTTTGATTTAGCTAATAGGCCTTTTTGGAAAGCCCATTAGATAATTATATTCATCCGATCCCCTTTTCCTTGACGCTTTAAACCTATATTAGCATCTAAGAATGGATCTTGATAGTAAATGGGTCATGTGCCTTGAACTTATGCCTATTTTGGCATTCTACCATCTTAAAAAAAAAATAAGGCACTCATAGCATATTCCATCTTCTTTTTTATTTTTATTCATCATGGTATCAACATCTACATAACACATCTTTGTGATTATTCTGTGAACTTATAGTTATGTTGGATTCATCATCGAACCCCTCACTACCCCGGATGTACAAGGTTACAAGCATACTAAAATTAGGAGCCTATAAAGTCCTTCTCATTATAAGAATCTCTTTCATATAACATAACGAGAGAAAAAGACACCATGATTATCCAAGAATTAATATGGAGTTATGTAGCTATATGTTGAACCATCTTAACACATACGCTTAGAATAGGTTGAATGAGAACCCTTTTTCACCTTTCCAGTGCTCTTCACATATAATCTACAATGAGAAATACATTTGCCCTATGTCGACCTCTACACTTCCATATCTCATATAATATCTTTGATGCAAAACACTCCCAATATCTAATTCAAGTCTTATTCCTCAATTATAAACTTAGTCTCAGTATACTTGGCATGCTTTTTGTTCGCTCCTTCTTGCATTTGCCAATTTAAACTACCATCGAAGGACAAAGTAGTTAAACTCATTATTTAGGATATGCTATTAATGAAGGAGTAAACCACAGAAAATAATGGTTGAATAGGAACCCTTCACAAATAATGGTAGAAAGTTACCTTTAATGCGTTTTACAAAATTATTCTTAGAGAGATGAAAGAAAGCAACTTCATAGAGATAACAAAAATCAAAACTAACAAATGAGAAAGGTCTAGAGATGAGAGGCCAAATATATATAGCTCCAAAATTTGAGGTCATATCTTGAGCATGTGGACCAAAATTCCTTAGAGAACCTTCTTGAGATGTTGTTTAAGCTTTAAAAATAATAAATATAAAAAAGGTGTAATGACAAAAAAAAAACAAAAAAACAAAACTATTTGATATTGATAATAAGATTTGGATTGCCTTAAGTTCATTGAAATCTTAACAAGCCTTCATGATCCTATACATCTATACATTCTTAGATCTCATACAACAACAAAAAAAAATATCCATAAGGGCATTCTATACATGTGGGGAGATAATGAATCTTCTCATAAAAAAATTGTGCATCCATCACAAAACCTGTAAAGATATATATATGATAGTCATATCATAAACATTATATATGCCTCAAGGGAAAAACAATTGCTATAAAATAAACCTTATAGAGATTTGAGGAAAAGCACATGAACACTAGGGGAACAAACACAATTGTTTCTCCAAAAAAAGATACCTACATGTCCATAGTCTATTAAATTCTTAATCTGACTGACTTCTCTCTTATAAGACTGGAAAAAGGGTAAGGTATAAGCTACTAGAAGTATCCTACTGAGCAGATACATAAAATATATATAAAGTAATGCTGTCCCAAGTGTATGTGACCAAGACGAGGTGGATTGATCACTTTTTTACTTTTCTCAAATTTTCAAGCTATTGCTCTAAACTTGTAAGAAAAATTGTAGTTGAGTGCTTCTTATATTCTTTCTACTCAAACTGATATGAATAATTTTGATTGATTCAAGATTGCAAAATGTAAGATTGGTTAGCTAATTTTTGCCTGTTCACGTTACTGTTCACACTGAAATTAGCTAAGTAATTAGGTTCGCTAATTTTGGTGTATACCTTAATGAATTCTCAATGCAATCAAATAAACACCAATAAGTATCATTCAATAAGTTCAATACATATTCATAAGTAATCAAACACAAGAGATTAGGGAAGAGAAAATTCAAACACTGGAATTTATAGTGGTTCAGCAAAATGGCCTACGTCCACTCTTCTCAAGCTTCCTCTTGAGATCTTTGCTTTACTATTTATCTCTTTTAAACAAGTAAGAGATTAATCGTTTACAATCCTCCAAGCTTCTCAGGTGCTTAGAAAGCATTTACAAGTTTGATATCTCCTCAAACTTCTTTAAGCTTGCAAGGTGCTTAATAACCTCTTTCAAGTGATGTACTCTCACTTAGACTAATCCTCAAAATGAATTTAATGTTTGTAAAGAATCACTCTCTTTCAATAGATTACAATTGAATGCTATAAGAAGAGAGAATATTTGCTAATAAAGCTCTCAATGAATGCTTGTAAAAATGCTGAAATTTGTACTTAAAAATTCCTCAATAATGTCTCACTTTTATTACCAAAAAATTAAAGTAAATGTATGCTTATATATACAAGTTCCAGCTCAAAATTTTTAGGATTAAAGGACAACCAATGGCTAGAAAACTAGCCATTACACTTCTACAGTATGTGCAACAGTATGTGCAGCAGTCTGCATAGTTAGAATGCTGTCTATCATCTTGTGAGGTTCAGTCCAAAATTAGCTTAGCTAAAATTGTTTTCATTTAGAAAGTAAGCTAATTTTGAAAAGATAGCATGCCGATTTTAAAATTAGTTTACTAATTTTATTTTTCTGTCAAGACTGAAAAAGACTTATTCTAAAATTAGTTAGCTAATTTTAACCTTTGAGTTAGAATTAAGTGTCTAATTTTAGCTCACTTTAAACTCGATTTTTCTTGACTTAAAAATATATTTTGAAAACACTCTAAAAATCTTTTTATGAATGAGAAATAGGTATCTAATTTTAGCTCACTTTAAACTCGATTTTTCTTGACTTAAAAACATATTTTGAAAACAGTCTAAAAAACTTTTTATGAATGAGAAATCATTGGCAGATCTTAGTCTCGCTTCTCTTACATGTTTTTGCCTAGATTTTCATATCTTCATCTTGTCTTTCATGGATCTTCACGATGTTTTCTTGTCTTCTTCTTCTTTTGATATACTATTTCTTGTATTGTCTGTAATGTTTGAAAATCTGTTAGCATATATCATTAAGTTTTGTTATCATCAAAATAGGTTTTCTCCTTATGGGGTTAACAATCTCTCCCTTTTTTATGATAACAAAACTTAATGATGACAAAACTTAATGCTTACAATGAGAAATCTATAGCATTATCATATAAGTATTTACATATTTGAGTAAAGAGACAATATGCTCTTTAAAAGAATACTCCCCCTGAGTTTATGCTTGATAATTTTTAGCTCCCCCTGAAGCATAAGTTTTTGTTTACTTGTGATTTTAATTAGTTCACACATCATCATGGACCAAGATATAATCATGCCATACAAATTCATTTATAGATGAGTAATTTACAATTTATCCCTATTATTTCAGTTGCTCATTGTAAAACTTCAATGATTCACAAGTCAACAGCAACATAATCAACACATAAGAATGAAACAACAACTCGATGATCATAAAAATCAATCTCAAATCTCATAAGACTCATAAGAATATTCCAAAATGATTCAGATTGATATGCAATTGAAAATCTAACATTCAGTTCATTAAATATATTCTAAATATTCAACATATAGATTAATTCCTAAATATTTCTCCTAAACAGCATATTTTTCTCCCCTTTTTGTTAGCCATAAAAAAGAAACAGGGGCAAAAAAGAAACATATAATAAACCTAGAAACTAATTGTTCAGAAAATAATTAAAAGGATTTGGCAAACATTCAGATATCAAAGGGCTTGGTAGCACTTCTAATTGCTCCAGGTTTGACTGTCATGGTCCTCAGACCATGGCTTGCACTCCTTCTCAGAGGTGCACCAGTCGTGGAGAGAATTGGTGGCTTGGGCTTTTTGAAGGAGAAGGAAGGAACTGGTGGTGGTGCAAAAACTACAGGAACATAGACTTCAGGAATCTCTGGAATTTCAAGAATAGAAGGCATTGTGGCTTTCTCAGGAGATGAACCATTTACTTTCCTAGTCTTCTCATCAAGTTCTTTCTCACTTGTGGGTTCATCCTGACCTTCACAAGGTCTTGAGGCTTCCTCATGAGTGCTCTATTGTTTTTTTCCTTCTCTGCATACTCCTATTGTGCTATGTTGATGGTCATTGCAAGTACCCTGTCAAGCTTTTCTTCAACTCTTCTTAAATGAAGTATGAATTTTGCACTGGCTTGATCCTTCTGTTTTGCAGCTTCTGTATGGAGTTTCAGAGCAATTTCTAGAGTTTCCATAATAGCATTTGCAGTGCTCTTAATAGTGTTCAACATTTCCTCATGCCTGTTGTGCATGGTTTTTCCCTATCTTTCTATTTCCATATGCTCAATTTCTTCTTTTTCTCTCTCATGTTCTTCATTTTTCTTAAATTTTCTCTTTGGCTCCCCTTCCCTAGAACTGTAAGTTTCCTTGATCACCAACAGTTGAGTCCCTAATTTTTCATTTTGCAAATCAATTCCTAATTTTCAAATAATGGGGTAAGAAACATTCCATAGGGTAACTTCTTTACTGTTAAGCTTCTAAGAATAGATTTGAAAATAAGGAAGGCTAGATTAAAAGGCTTCTTCTGGATTAAGTACTACAGAATGCACCAATCAAGTTTGTTAAAATAGGAATGGCTCCTTGTTCTTGGAGAAAGAAAATAGATGATGATTGAGTGAAGAATTTTTATTTTCTGAGGAAAATGGATCATGCTTAGTTTCTCAGATTCTAAGTGCAGGCCAGGAAATAGGGATTCTCTAATATTAACCTTATTGTATCCTTTGACACTGCTTACATCCTTAAAGGATCCTACTTTGCTTCCATGATTTGGTATTTCTAAGGCCTAAGGGTTTGGACAGACACACAAAATTTGCTTCTTTTTAAACTAACACTAAATTTCTCTTCATTTTCAGTAACAGTTAGGGTTTGGTAGAACTCCTGGATAAGTTCTTGATAATAATTTTTCTTTATTCTCACTAAACTTTCCCAACCCTATGCTTGAAATAACTTCATTAATTCAAACTCAAGCCCTTTAAAAACATTCCAGAATATGTACCTGCGCGTAAAAATAGTTATGATGATTGCATTCTGGTCAGAAGTTTTGCCTTTTTGGTTGACAGTTCTACAGTTTCAGAAGTGGAGATACCTTTGTTGGGTCTCGTGAGACTCTCTAAAGGAATATCAGACTCAGACAACTCTAAGGGACTTGAGTAGTACACTTCTCCTTTTCATTTTATAGCAGGCTTCTTGATTCTAACCATGGTTTTAGATGGTTTTCGGGAGGACGAGTACGGAAACAGTCGAGAGAACGAAAGAAGATAGGAAACTAGAGAGATACGTCGTTCAGAGGTCAGGAGGGTTCTTTAATAGGAAAATTTTATTCCCGCTTAAATGAGTATTTAGAAATTTCAAAATTATCCCTTTATTTCAAGTCTTTTAGAGAGGTAGAATAGGGGTACTGAAGTCATTTTTGTGTTACTTATTCGAGCGCATGATTCCTCACTACTTTTCGAGTTTGTCAGTCTTTTAAAATTAGCTTACTAATTTTGAAATTAGCTTCTCTAAATTTGTTCGCATAGAATTGGTTATCTAATTTTGTTATGACTTTCAGTAGGCTAGCAAAATTTTAGAAATCTTCTTATCCTTATAAAGATTACTTTTAACAATCATCAAGAATATTTCTACACTAATCTATGAGTCATAGCATTATGATGACTCAGAGTTTGGTTTAATTCAAAGAGGCTATGCAAATGATCAAATCTAAACAGTTTTAACTTAATCTATATTACTTGATTCAATCATTCCTAGTTCTCTCCTGATTCTGCAAAATGTTTCTTCATTCAAAGGTTTGGTGAAGATATAGTTGATTTTTTGTTTTCACAAATTCTAGTCTAATATCTCTATTTTGTACATAGTCTCTTATAAAATGATGTCTGATTTCAATGTGTTTAGTTCTAAAGTGCTGCACAGGATTTTTTGACAGATTTATAGCACTTGTGTTATCACATCTAATTGGTAATTTATTCGGCATCTCAATAAACAGACATTAGGCCCAAGAGAGAGACCTAAAAAAGTTCGGACCTGGACCTAAAAGGTTGATAACGGGTCTAAGGGCAAAAATGTCAGTTGACACTGCAAACATGATATACGGTGGAAAATCATGTCTCACTCACCTTAGACCGAGACATGTCTCTCAGTGCCATCTTATACCACAATATAAGGGACAGCCCCCTTGGACACCATTGACTAGACCTTTCTGTTCTCATGATGGTTGATGAAGCTTGACCGCTATAGAAAAAAACTTAGCATTGATCTCAGCCCTTCAAGTCTCATCAAGATTAGATCTACGACGCAGTAGGGTGCTGGCGTGGCTGGTCTCATATGCCCATTCAGAGCTTCTGTGCCTATGCAAGAAAGTCCATAGTCATAAGGCAACAGGTGCCGTTGGATTTCACCCTCTTTCAATCTCGGTAGTTAGATCTGGACAGTCACTTCCCACTAAGCAAAATCACATTCACGTCACAGTCCTTTTACCTCGAGCAGCCCATTAGGTGCAGCTAAGCCGATTGACGTATTTAATGCTCTGCATATCTTTAAATATGGACCGTTATATGGCTACTTTTAAAGAAAATCGTCCAGATGAGGAGGAAAATGTCCAATAAATACCTCACTCTACACCATTGAAAATCGTCCAGCGAGGGCTTCCTCTTCTAAAAAAGAAAAGAGACTCTTGGCTTAAAAGAAAGAAAGACGTTAGCAAAAAATATGAGAAAAAAATCTTGAGGGTGCACTCTTAAAATCCTTCTTCAAGGAAATCTCTAGGAAGTATGCTTTGGTTTCTAACTTGATCCGGCAAGACCATAGATCTCGAGGAAGAAGAGCGAGGCCCGGAGAAAAGAGCTACAAGGAAAACTCAACTAATCAAGAAAAGAGAGTTCACTAAGCTAGAACTCACATGACCATCTTCTCTAAAGAGCTTCTCAACCTAAAAGAATCTCTCAGAATCCGCTAGGTAAGCTATACTATCAAACATTCACATCACAAAACAATATTTTTACCAATTTTAACTTGGCTTTCAAAGAAAACTTTGAGCAATCTTTTTAAAAGATAAGAAAACTCTTTTACTTGGAGGATTCGCCCTTTTCAAAATAGGTTTCAAAGATTTTAAAAAATATAGACGACTCAAAAGGCCCCTTCTCCCATTGAGGACAGGATTATTCATCCTTGAATTAGTCCTTTTCTCATTCGTGGGAATATCAAAAGATCCTATGACTAGGTAAAGGGAGGATCGACATTTGAATCCAAAGATTGTTGATGTCGGTGTAATCATAAAATGTATGACTAAAGAGAAGCCTACCCTTTGGGGAAGAAATGGGGTGCCTAATATTTTTCCCACACGTATAAAGAATCTCGGACCAGAAATCTCCCAATATTTACTAGTGGCTTATCCTAGGATGAACAATGGTTTTCTCCGGTTTCCCTCAAAACCGGAATACCAACTCCCAATCCTCTCATCCCGCAGTAGAATGCATCGCGCAAGCTGACGATTCCCTCATGACAGCTGCCACCTCATTCTTATAATGTGGTGGCTTCAACTAGTCTTGCCAGCACAACCTATATATATTATTCTATTTCTTTTCTTGTATTGTTATTTATTTTGTTTTTCTTTTCTCATTATTCTTATATTAAATCTTCTATTTCAATCCTTTAGAACTATTAATTATTTATTTTAGACTTGATTTTCGTATATTTTCATAACAATTCATTTTGAAAAATTTAAATTCTAGAGACAGAAAAATACCAGGTGTTACACCTAACATGATTAGACCAAACATAAAAACATTTCATGCAATATTTTTCAGGACCAACCCTTTGAAAACAAGTAAAAAACTTACACAAACTTCAATTTATCATTAAAAACAAGTTAAATTTAGTCAATTTTCTTTAAATTTCTTTGGAAAAGTTATGAAGTTTAGAATTCACATTGAAAAGAGAATAAATTTGAAATTTCTTCTCCCAAACTGAGCTACAATCCTTAAATAACTAAGTTGGTTGAACCAATTTCAGTGGTTGAACTTAAGGTGGACCAATTTCAATGGTGAAAGACCATCTTACCCTTTAGTTGCTCTTTTAGCACGAATTCTAGATATTCCATAGATATATAATTTAAAAATTAGAGTTTTACCATCAGAGAGCTATCACAATTATACTTGGTCGTAGGTGCATGCCCTATAGACGTGCAATTTAGACAACAAACATAAAGATTCAATTCTAATGGAGACCAATGATGTGAACTTCTAAAAATATCTTAGTACTTAACACAAATTTTTTTGTCTTGAATACAGGTCTCCAACCAAAGGCGATACATATCAATATGGTCACGATTCAAATAATGACTAATGTTAAATATGGTTGGCATGTATGGAATGCGGTGAATTGGTTGATTTGTTATTGCATGTAAACATCCATGAGTGTATCAAATAGACACACTAAATGATAATGTCAATCAAAATGCTATGTTATCTTAATTCATAGTAGATCCTAATATATATGATTCGGTATCTTATTATTCATTCTCATTAGAAGTTTATCACGTATCGTTGGAGTCTATTGAGATTGTCTCCTATCAAAGCTATCTGATGCCTATAATTAGAGGTCAGATCTTCTTTCACAAGGTGAGCTATAATCTCTTGTTAGCTTATTATTTGCCAAGTTTTTTTTTTTTTTTTTGTTGTTGATTTAGTCTCCGTTTGTTCATGGAAAATATTTTCCAAAAAAAAAATAAATAAATATTTTTGCATTTTTTGGTTTGTTAGGCACTAAGGAAAATTAATCAATAAAAAATATTTTCATGGTCAATAAAAATGAAAAGATAATTCTTATTAATTATAAACACAAAGGGTGATATTTAATCCGAAAAAAGTCATGTAAAATAATATTACTCTAGCTATTTATAGATTTGGTAAGTTGATGAACTTTCAAACCAATCTTCAATAAAAAAAAAATATTTATATAAATTATTAAATTAAAATGTATTTAATTAGATTTAAAACGTGCTTGAATATTATAATTAATAAATGAGTTAAAATTTAATTAGGATAAATTTTTACTAAGATGATACTCAGTACCGTCCCTAGGGCTGGATAGAATACAGAAGGAACTCTCCCATTTCCGACATAATCTGAAAATGCTAGAACCTGTGGGCAAGAAACAGAGTTCCAAAAATCATCACTGAGAAGAGAAAGAGAGAGAGCTTGCTAACCTCTATGTCAGCATATAGAATCAGCCCCAAAAGGAAGTGTGGGAGAGGACACTTCCTACCACCGGAAGATGTAGCCTTTTCCCCTCTTTAACTTCAGATGGGCGTATATACTTTTTTCTTTTATGATAAAGCTGAACATCGAAACTAAAGCGAGAGTGAGATTCGAATTTGGCACTACAAATTGAAATGGTATCACAACTAAAACATCAACAATGTTGAATAATCGTTGTCAAAATAATATCATTAAAGAACAAGTTTCTGGTATAACAAATAATTTCAATCACTTTATCCATAGCCATGCTGGAAGCGGAAA
>CAOGCB011742753.1:0-28876 GCA_948266635.1 Cnidoscolus chayamansa | reverse complement strand
AAAAATATGTCCTGGAAAGTGTCAAAGTCTTCTAGATGAAATGCATTTCCAAACTTGAAAAACCTAATTGGGAGAATTTTATTTTGTCAACAATTACTTCAACTTTACTAAATGACAATCTTTGTTCCAAGGTTCGTAACTTTCCAAACAAAACGACAACGCTTGTGATTTTCCCACTTCTGCTGCGGAAGTTAAGCATGCAGCCTTGGAAAATGGTAGGGATGTGCAGATCAGATTCCACCAGATCGCCCTGAACCCCGATTCAACTGGTCGGTTTTGATTTTTGACTTCTTCACGTTGTTTAATTCATAATCAGTTCTTCACGTTGGTTAAAATTTCAGTTGGAATTTTTCAATAAAAAATAAAAAAATAAAACAGCATTATAATTTTAATTTGATGTTGTTTAATTTATAAAGTAACAGTTTTTTTTTCTTCAACTTCGATGTAATTGTTTTATTCAATTGAAAATCCTAAAAATGAGCACAATCATTGGAATACCATTTTAATTTAGTAATGAGTATTAAATTAAATTAAATTAAATTAAATTTTATAGAATTATAGCTAATAAACTCCTAAACAGTTAATTTATTTGTTTGATAAATTTTTAAAAGACAATTAACAGCTTATCAAATTGCATTTTCTATAAGTTCTATTTTTAGAGTTGTTTCTCATCAAGTTTTATTTTTATTTAGATTTATATTATCTTTTAATAATTTTTTTTATATTTATAAAATTAAATAAATAAATCTAAAATAATTAAATTAAGTAAAATATTTTTTAATAATAATAATAATAATAATAATAATAATAATAATAATAATAATAATAATATGTACATGCGTAAAAATTATATTTTAAATTATATATATATATATATATATATATATAGAGAGAGAGAGAGAGAGAGAGAGAGAGAGAGAGAGAGAGAGAGAAATATATTTAAAAAAAGTATGAGCTGCTATTAAGATCAACTATAGTTATGGAGTATCAGTGGTATTAAAGACCCTTAAACACATGGATTTCATTATCATTCTAAACCCTCGTATACCACTTTGTAAAAAAAAAGTTGGTTAGAAATTGGCAATGGCACTAATCAAAGATTATGGGAAGATGGTTTCGTAAACACTTTTGCATTTATTTGATTATTTTTCATTTTGTAGAGTATGATATGCCTGATTGAAAAGACTAGTGATTATCAAGTAGGGATAATTATCTACATAATTCCTAATCAAACATTAAATTAATACGACCGTTCTGCCGCGGAATTAGTACCACCACCGCACCACTATATTGACTTTTCACGCCAATTGACATATGCATTCAGCAACCAACACGCATCCATTTTTTACAACTCAAATAATACCACCTCACGCAAATCAAAAACCATTTCCCCAACTACCATATGTCCTTTCACCCCCATAACGACAAATAAATGTACACAAATTATTTTTTTTTTATCATTCCATTTTATCCACCCAATTAAATTAATATTAAAAATCATTCCATCTAACTTTAAAGCGTCGGTAACCTAGATTAAATATGCCTTCTCAATCCTTCCCCTTCTACACTGAAACAACAAACTTACTTCAAAACTCAAAATCCATTTTACAACGGACTTGTGTTTATTCACCCTTTTTAATCAGAATTCATTAAAATGAATCATACTTTCCATGGCACAGAATCCTTGAATCTTTGATTTGATAATCTGCACCGAGTACAAAGCTCAACTGATAGGTACATGGTAGGTCATTCAAACTTGCGTTTCTCCAAGTTTGTTTTCGCAGGGTGGAACCTTGTCCACGTGCTCTTGGGGAAGAGTTATGACCCAAATAATGGACACAGCTACTCCCAACTCAGTGACATCACCATCCCTGAAGGTTTTCCTTGAAGGCTCATCATATCTGAAAAGTTTCCCCAAAGCCCTGTAAACCTCTTGTTCTCGGCTATTTACAACAACGGGATTATTACTGAAAGCATGAAGTGAACAAAGATCAAACCTAGAATTATAACGTACTACATGGAAGAAAAGCCAAATCATGTGGACATCAGATATGCCGATACACTAATATAATATTTTCATTTTGCAGGCTTGATAAATTTACTAAAGGAAAGGGGCAAACCTTTTTCATTTGTGCATGCATATATATATACATCTAAAAGATGAATTGAGACATCAACTTACGGATATAACAAACCATCAATCACCTTCGAGCAGAATGTGAAGTTTCAACCTTTAGTGAAAGAATGAAGCACATTCAATATCGACTCAGATGGTATAAAGCACATTCAAGGAAATGCACCAAGAAAATACCTACTTTTAGTGAAAGAATGACCTCAATCCACTGCAATAATACACTAGATTCCAGTAAAAGAAATATAACAGGAAAAGAAAACATTCCAAAATAGTAGATCTTACATTCCTTATGAGCTTACTCAACCTCTTCAAGTAAAACGGAATTAAAAAACTAAATATCATAACAGAAAAATGTAGATGAGCCTGAGCAGTGTTTAAAATTGGACACATTTGACTAACCAGGTAACTGGGAAAAATGGACGCGTGACCATGCTAATGTAACCACTGTTACTGAAGATGATCAACCTCAACTGATCAACTCACAAAGGAAGATTTAAGCACAAAGCAAAGTCCAACATTACAACATAGATGCAATTAACAAAAACTGAACTCTTTGGATCAACTGTTTGCCTTTTCTTCCTACTTTATATATAAAATAAATGCCATAGCGTCATTTTACTAACTGGCTAAAGTTGAACATATTTCACTAAGAAGATGCAATCAGAAAGCCAGGAAAGATATGAATGTAATAAGTCCAAGATGTGTTCCAAATGTAATTTAATCAAAGCACACAGAAATGCAACGATTGAGACTGACGACCAAATACCTTTACATCCAAATACATTTGGGCAACAATGTCTCCATTCCTAATTCCAGCATTGGTCCTTGTCAAGTAAGCAATGCCAATGGTTGAAACCTGTATGCACTATCTTTTTTCCCTTACTTAGATCTGTTTACCCTGGCAAGAGAATGTTCATTTAGTTAAATGCTAGAATGCACAAAATTAAAATGCTTGCAACAGCTTCTAAATGTCAGTACCTGAATCATAAAAACAAACATCTAGTGAATCCAAACTTTTGGAATGAATAATTTAAAGAAATTAGCATTAGAAAATGTTACACAAGTCTAGCATCTCGAGTCCTTATGAATTCCTACTGAGATCATCAAATTCAAATTCATGAAAAGCTAACAAGGTCATCACATAAAATGCCACCACAAATATTGGCAAATTACTATGGAACCGGAACAGATAGAAAGTGCATGATCTTATGCTAAATGATAAGATACCAATAAGTAAAAAGTTATCTCAATACCTGAACACATCACTGTATATAGGTACATGTCTTCAGCAATAAAAATAAGCACCAGATATAACAGATTTGATACAACACTCTAGGATATCCCATGAAAAGGCAGAATGCTTAAAATCACCACTCCATATCTACAATTTACATGCATTACACCTCAACCAGTTTTGAAATATAATGCAAGAACAGGAGGAAAAGTTAGCAAGATGCTCAAGTAACACAGGAAATACATGCTAGATACTCTCCAAGTGTCTTCAATACATCATCTGCTGTTTCCCCATCACTCATTTAGAATAAACTTCTTTTTGAAAAAGAAAAAATGAAACAGAAATGGGAAAAAGAAAAAGGAGAAATAAAGATACAATCAAAGATGTTCCTACTAACACTATATTAAATTATGAAGAGAGAATCTTGGGGAAAAATGAAAAAATTAATAATTGATCTCTAAATAACCTCCATGGTACACAAATTACAAATCGTATGGGCATAGAAGCACCATGAATTACAAGTTTTGGGAATTTCAATCCCACAAAGAAATTACACGGAATGAATATGCACATAACCATAAATTATCAATCCACCCCATAGTGTTGATCGTGCAGTCACTCCCATTTATCCAGGTTGCATGCGACCACATACCACATAGAATTCTGCTCACTTCCATGAATAACCTTCTGATCAATAGGGTTTAGTCTGTTTATTGTCCCTTTTAAGCTGAACTTTCAATTTCTTACCACCTAATTGGAATCCATTCATCATATTAATTGCATTTTGTGCTGCCGCTGGTGAGTCATAACTAACAAATCCTGCCCATGAATGCCTATTAGAGATAAGACTCCACACATCAAAAATTAGATTCAAAAGTCCTAGGAAATGGGCATTACCAAAACATTTGCTAACACCAGTTGCTTTATCGACAAAGACCTTAGTACTTAAGACTTTACCAAATGGCTGAAAAGCATTTGCAAGCTCTTGGTCACCAAATTCTTGAGGTATGTGATATATGAATAGATTAGCACCAGGTGGACCTAAGTAAAAGAAATTATAATATTTGACATAATACCACCACAAACAATACCAAATATAAAAATGCGGAACGATGATAAAGAACAAACCTTCTAATTGACTGGCAGAATTTGAACCAACACCTGAAAATGTTGCAGAGTTACTGCTTGCAGCTGGTACTGTACTAGTCGACCCACTCAAAGGCTGGTGACTCATCATTCCTCCAGGATATGCCAAGGGATACTGAATACCTGGCACTGCAGGATAAGCAGACCCAACATAACTTGCAGGAGGCATTGCATAATTTCTAGGGGCAAGATCAGGTCTCATTCCACCACGCAATGCACTGCCTTGATTTACTTGAGGAATCATACTATGAAAAGCAGGTTGATTCTGCAAAGGAGGCAAGCGGTACGGCATATATCCATAAGATCCAGGAGCCTGCAAGGACAACATCAGAACGGTCTCAAGTTCAATTTGGTTTTAGAAAAGGGAAAACAAAGGCGTTTTGAGAAGGGGGAAAAGGGAAATTAAGATGTTCAAAGTGGGGGGTAGTGGTAAGAAAGGTACAATGGATACAAAATATTTGCAAGATATTGCAAAAGTTAGAACTATTTGCCAACAGAATGGAGGCAGGAAAACTGACCTGGTATCCATACCCATTATAGGAGGGAGCATATCCCATTGGCAAGGCTCCAAACAATGAAGGATGTTGTGAGTCAGCATTAGGCAAACTGGAAGCCTGAGATTGTGCTCTCTGCGCCCTTCGAGCCTGCCTTTCCTTTTCTGTATCTGCCCATTTGACAACTAAAGGAACACTTGAACCCTAAAAAATCGAAGATAACAGTTAGGCTGCAAATCACTGAAATTACTCAAGTTTGGGAAGAGGTTGACAGGACTTTAAAACTCACTGCAATACAGATTAAAGTAACTATACTTGGTATTGCAGCTATATTCTCCTACCACATGTAACTAACCTTGCATAAAATCTATTACTGAGATGTGAAGAGCAACCTTTTGAATAAATGAATACATTTATCATGCAACTGTTGCGTTGCAGTTAACCTGGAGGAACAAATCTCCAGAACCAATTCAAAAAAATTCTTGTGATTTCTAATGATTCAAATTTCAAAAGCAAAAACACATGAGACCATAAATAATCACAAACCTCCATTTTATGCTTTCCATTGACAGCATCAAGGGCAGCAAGGGCTTCTTCTTTAGTTTCATACTTCAAGAAAGCACATCCTACCAGGTAATGAGTTGAGATCAGCTAGAACATTAGAGTTTAGTACTTTGAAAACTGTAACTTGAAAGCAAATCAGGTTTGTTAAATAAGTACCTTTGCTTGTTTGCTGAGAACCTCTTAGAATTTGTAAATCTTTTACAGTTCCATATTTAGAGAATAATTCAGATACCTCAGCTTCAGAAACATTTTTTGGAAGCATGCCAACGAAGAGTTTGTGTTCTGGATTGCAAGGAGAGTATGAATCATTAAAAACCACACACAAGCATAACATACAATGTCAAATTGACAAAAACAATTAAGCAGCATCAGATAAGTAATAATTACACTGACTGCAATAATTTACTGCAATCATCTTAAAGGCAACTACATAAACAGTAAATGAAATGAAAGTATATTACACCTAGCCTTTCCAACTCGCCATCTGCATACTTCACTTGCAACGGACTAGATGCCTGAATTGGACAGAGAATAGGGTGCATTTCAATTAGAGAAACAAAGAAATGGATACATCATACATCAGAGCAAGAAACGTAAGTTGGCATTGATACATGACATTATTGGATACATACGTTATAGTATAATACAATTAGGAGGATTTAAATTTTCCTTATTCCTTTAGAAAAGAGATTGTAATAAGAATAAATCCTTATGACAACTGGTTAAACAGTAAACTGGTTCATATAAGCTCCCTGGTTAACATTACTGACAATTTAAGTCTAGATGGCTTCAAACTCCAACATTATACCATGATATGATAATAAACTAACAAAGGTTCATCTCAGCATCAATTTGTAACCTTGTTTTTATAGGCACTAGCACAAAGACCAAATCTTAAGTATTAAAAAAAGTCCACCCAGTTCTACAATTCCATCACAGGAGTCATATTTTTTTATAGTCTACTCTCTGAATATATCCCTTCAACCACCAAATCTATCAAAAATCTTTTTTTTTTTCTAATTACTAATCATGATATGCATTTTGGCATCCAAATACTAATCTTGTTGGTCCTTTAACAAAATCTTTTGCTATGCAATAACAAACTAGCCCACTACAATCGTCAATGGTAAATGGGCACCCTAAATCTCACGGTAATTAATTGTTCTACACATCCTAAAACTGCATTATGCCCATGTCTTATATGAAATAGGTGCAAGAGTAACTAAGATGTTCTTGTGAGTTCTTTACTGATTACAGTATCGAGAGCCAGTATTTGATTCATTAGAGTAGGGAGGGGCTCCCTCTTAGAGACTAGGAACTCTGTTCATGACATGGTTCAATTGACCGAGGGTTTGCGTTTTGGTGGTTCGCATGTTGTGACCATGTTTTTTAGGTGGGTAAAGACTTCATAATTAAAGACTCAAAGACTGTTTTGGAAGCATCTTTGACTCTATAAACTGTAATTGCTAACTAACTGGACAATCAGTAATGTCACTAATTATTCATTTTTATTATTAGCGTCACTAGTTCGTCATGTTTATGTCAGGCATTAATAAGGTGTCGCCACACATCAAACAATGCAGAAACAATTTCGATTTATCCAAGTAATTCTCTCTGCCTTATTGCTACCCTACAGTACGCAATTACCATAATCAGCCATTTACAGAGGCTACTCGATAACTATTTCTTAATAGAGATTAAGAAGCAGAAATCATTAAATGCAACTACAATGGCTGAAATTCCTACCAACTTTAATCTACAATGTGCCAGATAACGGACCAAAAAAATGATAAGTAGAAGCAAAAAAGCTGAAATTTACACTTACCCCAGGCAAAGTTTTCTTATTATGGCAAGCATTAACGGCTTTATCAGCTTCCTGCCGGGACGGACATATTACAAAACAACACCCTACACCATAAAGAATAACAAAATTAGGTTAAAAACACAACGAATCTTAAACTGGAGAGAAAAAATCGAGCGAATCAGGAAGAAAAATCAGAAGCGGGAAGAAGAGAAGAAAGAAGAGAGAAGAAAGAAAATGAGAGATTCGTTAAATGTGGAGCGGAAATGAAAAGAAAGAAAAAAAAAAAAGTAACCTCTGGAGGCGCGCGTAGTCTTGTCTTTGATGATGTTGACCTCGTCGACCAAAGCGAACTCTTTGAACATTGCGAGAAGCTGAGCTTCCGTCATGTGCTTCGGCACTTGACCTACAAAAAGCTTGACGCTCTCTTCGCTCGATTTATTCTCCTTTTTACCCT
The DNA here is from genome assembly GCA_948266635.1 of Cnidoscolus chayamansa. Classification (NCBI taxonomy): domain Eukaryota; kingdom Viridiplantae; phylum Streptophyta; class Magnoliopsida; order Malpighiales; family Euphorbiaceae; genus Cnidoscolus; species Cnidoscolus chayamansa. Next base: position 21,046 of record CAOGCB011742753.1, on the reverse strand, counting down.
CCGCCATTAATGCCAGCAGACCACAGAGAGCAAAACGCACTTCCTCGCTCCGTGGTCTTCTCCGTGTAGAAGAATTGGCAAGCTGTTTGTGTATCTAGATTCTGGTTTGCTAGTTTTTCTATATTTTGCTCGAGAAGTCGTCGCTGGGAAATTGGGGGATTTCCGGATGGCAAAGTTGGATCTTCGAAAGATATATATATATATATATTATAATTAAATGAAATGCAAAAGGGCTCGATCTTGGCTTGATTTACGGGCGTGACCTTACAGCTGTTTTGGTTGAAGGTTCGGAAATGGGTGTTCCCTGTACAGTTGGCTTGCGAGTAGAAGCAAAGAGGTCGGAGTTTTAGCAATTTGTATAGTTGAAAAGACAAAAATGGGCAACAAATTTGAAGTCTCTAATCTTGCATGGGAAGTCTGAGTCCCTGTCCCCTAACCCCAAAAGGGATGTCTGATGAGAAAGTGACAAGTAAAAGGGGAATACTAAATTTTGATAAAAGTGGACTCTTGGGTTAAGTGGGACATTACTTGAGTTTACAGCAACATCTCCACACGGCCCCCTTCCTTTTTCATAAACGTCCAACTTCATAATGAAATTTATATATTAAACCATTTTAGATTCTGATTATTCTTTTTTTACCATATAAATCAGATCATATGTTATAAAAGTGTCGGAAATAATTAATTAAACAACTCATCAATAAACGTTTTTGAGTTATTTATGACTCGTTACTTCTAGTAGAAATTGAATGTTTCGTCAAGCCCCCCATGACTCTATTTCAAACCAACCCTTTTTAGTTATTTTTCAATTTTTTACATGAACGTGTAGTTTTTTTATAGATTGAAATTTATTTTAATACTGCAATAAATAAATTATTTTTCTTAATAATTTTAAATTTTATAAAATTATTTTTTTTTTCATTCCATCAAATAAGTGGGCAACTAATTTTAATTTTAATTAAAAAAATTAAATAATACAAAAATTTATAACAATTAATAGTTTTTTATATATAATGACTAATACATCTTATTTTATAATATATAAAAAAAACTTTTTAATTATATATAATTTTGAAATAAAAATTAATTAGAAGTTTCATAGTAACTTTTTTTTTTTATAATTAAATAATAGTCTATTTCAAAAATAAAATGGTTCAATCATTTTCAATTTGCAAATGGTGCAAACGCGTCAACCCTCAAGCGAGGGAGCAGCAAGGCTCATTTATGGCGCTTGTTTGTGTTTACATCAGTGAATGGCCAGAAGACGAGTCTCCCTCTCCCTCTCTCCATTCAGAAAAAAACACAAACGGCTTCCGCTCCTTCCTTTCTGAACTTTTGCAACCAACCTTGTGATACTTGTCTTTTCTCCTTTCTCAGAAAAGGGATTACCCCCATCCAGCCATTGTATTCATTTCTATATTTACACTACTCATTCAGCGCTGCCGATCGTCTGTTCAACTTTGATAATCAATTTGCAAGAGAAATAAAAAATAAAATAATTTTTTTTTCTTTTTATTCTTTTCCCTTCTCCGTAAATTTATGCAAACATATGTTTAATCTTAACGGGAAAATGCACTATTAATTAACAGGTAAAAGTGTTACCAACAACCGCGTGAAAATTGTGTACAATTGCTAAATAATAAAAAAAACAAACAAACGTAAATCTTACACGGAATTCGAAGTTGTTGACCAGAACCTGGTGCGATGGGGTCATTTTCACCGGAAAACGTACGGAATCGGTCATTCAAGTGGAGTGCAGGGGGGCATTGTCGTAAATCCAAATGGAGGGATATGATGGTAGTTAAGCATCAACCACGAGGCCCAAACATAACAGCGCCAGACTGTCCCGCCAAGACCTAAGCCCTCCGGTCCAATTTCCAAACGCTTGCATTTCTGTACTCCAGGGGCTCCTTGCAACTTGCTTCTTTCCTCCCTTTTTCTACCAATTTGTTTGTTAATTAACCCGTAATTAATCATACTAATATGAATCTCAGTTGAAACCTTTTATATAAAAGAATATATATCTATTTATATATTTGATGGTCCATTTAATTTGTTAATTGGCATCCAGCAACCCACTTAAATGGGCCCCTTGAGTTTGTCTACCCTACACCCTTTTGGATTCTCTCTCAGTTGAAGAGCTATAAGTGGATTGATGACAAATTCATCTATGTTTTAGTGTTATGGATCAGATTGCTTGAGCACTTCTTGCCTGGATAAAAACAAAGCAGACAGAGAGAATGGATTCCTTGTCCTTTCCTATGGGTTTCTTTGGTCCATAATGGAAACCAATTTGAAAAGCCTAGTAGAGTAGGTATCACAAATAAGTGGTTTCTATAGGTAACATTTTGAGAAAAGGGAGGTTCTTCCCATTCTGTAAGCTCCAACGAGTTGGAGGGGAAACTTTCTGAATTTTGGTTTTTTGTCCGTTTAGGACAGCTGGCTTAATATAGACATAACCATGGTCTAATATAGAAGCAGAATGCAAGTATGACCAGATCAGGTCAAATCAAATCATGATGTACAGAAACAGAACCCGACAAAAAAAAGGTGACTGGAATCTTAGTGTGGAGGTTAAATGCTATATTATTAGTAAAAATCTTGCGTTGGAACTCTCACTAGGAGACCCGTGGAGCATTCTTTAAGAAATACCAATAAAAGTCAGATTAGAGTTAGTTGTACCTAAGATTTTAATCAAGGGCGCAGTCAGTCAACCCATACCATTATGTCTGAGTGTGTTTCAATTTCAAGTTGCTTGCAACAGTTTTTCCAAATGAACCAGGTCAAACCCAGAAATGGTAAGCTGTGTTCCACAGGATGTCTCAATTCTCAGCCAATAATTTAATCTTGAGGAAAGCAAGAGGGGCATAATCAAAGAAAAAGGTACCACAAAACACCACCAGCTGAAAAAAGTACGAAATGGAAGGTTGCTGATATTTGCACAAAAACAAATATATCAATGATCCCGTTTGAAATTCAGCATAGAAGAAAAAAAGAAACAAGAACTTGTAAATATGATAATAATAGATTCTGCATTTCTGCTTGACAATACACAATTGTCCCCGACAAAAATGGGGATAGAGAAAAAATGTTATACAACAATTCAATCGAATAAATGGACTCCTTCCAAGAGAATCGATGAAGTCATGAAAATTCTCATCAGATCCCACACAACCCCAATTCCCTGTCCTAGATCGGCACTCAAATGGTTTTCTACTATATGATCAAATAGGTTAATATATTCCCTCATTCAGTACTTTCTGGCGACGAGGGCAGCTCTTTGACACTCCAAAACAAAGCACAGCAGTATATTTTTGTGATTTGTGAGTGGTTATTAATGGATAATTCTGCTGCTAGATGGCATTCAGTCCAGCAAGCTTGCGCAGTTTCTCACATATTATAAATGTGATTGTAGTTTGAGGACCCAATCTTGCAAAAATTGCAAAACCCCTGAAAAATAAATTAAAAGTTATAACTCTAATAGTATGAACAAAGATGGAGAAAATTGCATTTGAAATATGTTCTACTATGGGTCTAAAAGTTACTAGTGCATTTTAACACTCGAAAAATGTCTCTAAGTTACTACTTTTATAGCCCACTGACCAATAAGGTGTCACTGACATAATAATATAAAGATCGCAACAAATAACAGTCTACTAGCAAATGTTAAAAGCTCAATTTTAATTTCAGTCACATTTTAATTCCTGAAAATTTGAAAATTTATTGCTTATTAATTCTTGAATTCTTTTATCTTAAATCACTTAAATCCCCTAAGTCTCACGTCTCATACTTTTCACTAATGGTTGTCTAGAGACTTGCTAATTTTGAAGCAGCAAGGAAAAAAGCACATTAGACCAACCTTAGGGAGGTTCAGCTATTTACTCTAATCACTAGACAGCAGCAAACCAAACTGCTTCCAGATTATATAGAGAGAAGCATGCCTTATAATTATGGTTAATTAAAAAGCACTGGTCAAAGAGCGTCAGATAGAATGTTACCCCTTGTAAAGTGCAATTGGACCTTCCGTAAGCATAACCTGAAACCAGAAATAAAAAAACAAAATGATACACAAAATCCTTTTTTTATGTATAGAGAGGCTTCTTCATAGCCTTATCCACATATCACAAATACATCATACAAATACTAAAAAAGGAAGACCTCAAAAAGAAAAAGAAACAGCAATAAGAAAACAAATTCTCAGCAAATATTCTCCTCTTAAGCATACAGAATTTACAGCAACATCAAGCCAACTAATTAGTAAACTAGTAAAGTGTCCATAAAAACCCCAACATTACATGAAGTTATATGATTTCAACATCCACTGTGTGAGAAGCAACTGCAGGACTCTTAAGTTGTAAGCTCTGCAGTAAAAGCATGAAAATAGAAATTTTCCAAATTCCAACTCCCACTAGGCATAAATTATCCAATATTATCATCTGAAGATGAAAGCATTCATGTCAACTCAATATGGGTAAAAGAAAACATAAAATTATCTTGTCCAACTCCAGAATAAAATATCTTGTCCTATTCCAGCTGTTCATTAATCATTATTGTCGGCTCAAACTCTCCCTTTTTTAGACATCAGTACATTTCCACAATCTCCTTTCAGTTAAAAAATGTTTATTTATCACCTTCAAAGCATCCCAACTAAACCGGCCAGCATTAAGTCAAAACAGCAGAAGTAATATAACCAAAAACCAACAATCAGAAATTAAGATAAGGTGGTAAACAAGAGAAAGAGAGAGTTGAGTTCATGCCTGATATGCACAATGAAATCCATTTTTATAGCTTTGAACTCTTGTGGATTCCCGCTGTAGCATGAGGCGGGTTTTAATCATATCCATGGGTGCAGTTACAAGGGTACTCACTGTCCCTGCTACTGCACTTGACCTTCATACATAAAATATACATTTAAAAAAACACTTGCATCAATCAACGTAGAAAAATGCATATAAAGTGCTTGTAATTCATGCATGTTCAAACAAAGTTCAATAAGCATGTCACCTTGAAAATAGCATCAGGGAGACAAGGCCTTGACAGTTTATGGGTGTGCTTATCTACACATAAGATATTGTATGACTTCCATGCCCAAGAAATAAATTGACATAATTATTTCAGATTTTATCATTTTCATAATTAATCTGTCTGTAGGGAATGGATGACCTATTTGTTCAAATTCCTGTCAGTAAACTTATACGTTTCTTTTTACAAAAATAGCATCCTAGTGAAAAGATCAATAATAATAAGAAGAAGAAAGCAACAGTTCCATACAATAAATGCAGATGAAAACCTTCTTCCAAAGGCGTCCACCGAATCAGAATCTGCACTGGTGATCAAAGAGACCTTTAATAGAGGATAAAATGAAAAGAGAGACAATCAACTTATAGTGAAATCAACTGCAAAACAACCATTTAAAAAGCACACAAAATTACTTCCAAGCATATTCGAAGTGAAAAAGAGCATGCTTAAAACATGACCTGCTTGGTCTCATCATATGCTGCCAGTTGTGATGAAGTCAAAGCAGCAGCTCGGGCCATAGCAGGGCCAAACCCCTTCCAAAATGCTCTTATTCCCTCCTCAGTAACAATTCTACGCATTTCTGCAATTGGTCCTCCTTGGCTTGGATTTCTATTCATCTGCAATCGAACCTGATAGAAAATAAAAGGAAAGTTCACATGTTAGCTCAGAGTTTAAGAATAAATTTCCAGAATGTCGAAGATTATAGCATACCTTCAGAACTTCAACAGGATTGGTCAGTGCAGTTGCAACTGCACCAGCAAATGCACCTGATGCAATCTTAACCAGTATATTGTTGTACCCAAAAGACAAATTACAGGCATACTTCGAGGGTTCATACAGCCCCAAACGGAGACCTCCATAGAGAACTGACCTTGTTAATGCAGGTGTCAATCCCAGATACAAAGCCTTTGGTCCTTCATTTTTAAATAGTTGAACAAACAAATGTCCCTGTATATTGGATAATAATACCTCATTTGAACAGAATCTAACAAACCAAATAATTGTTATAAAAGTAATATTAAAAGCATATCACACCATTCCTGTTAAAGGACCTTTCTGGCCCACAAGTTGCATTTGCAGCCGAACTTTGAGTACATCTGCACTACAAGTTGAGAATTAGATATTTATTGAACTCAAGAATGCTAAAATAATTTTCACAATCATTTACTATTTGTGCAAACCATCTAAAAAAGGTATCATAGACTATGAATAACCTTCTATAAACCCTACATAAACTAGTAGAATTATGCAGTGCCATTTGTAGCTAATGTGTTAATCTACTATTAGAGATACAATTTGCAATATCTGAGCTCAAATTAACCCTCCACCTGCTTATGTGTGTGCGTTTCAATCAAAATTCCAAGTTAATAACAAATCTACAGCACTTTTCAGCAGCTCAATCACAAATCAAACAAATCCAATTCTTACTCTTAGGTCAGAATTTTGTTTAGCATCACTATCACTGTAATGAGATATATTTGGTCATAAAAAAAGTAAAGAGTTTCTGGCAATTTACAGCAACATTCCAGCGTCATTGACTCAGTTTCTTTCTTATACCAATTATCACACTATTCACCCCATCACGCAGATTGTTATTTAGGATTCAATTAGTAGTTAATTTGAGAGAAAAAAGTAAATAAATGTAAGCAAAGCCAAACCACAAATGGAATACAGGCAGCAAGGCACAAGTTTTGATCAATATATTTAAAAGCAAAACACTATTTATCTAAAGGAAACCACCACTTGTAATGTACCAGTGTCATAATTTCCAGCTGTCCCCTATCTATCCTCTTCAAGAACACTAATACCTGCCAATTATAATTAAAAAAAAAAAAACAAAGCATTTTACCTTTACGCATCTTCTACCAACATTTAGAGCATGAAATATAATTTAAGGTACTCATAACCAGATCTCACATCAGCTCACACATGAACATGACACAAAAATCAATCTGGAAAAAGGAAAAACCTAAAGGATGTGTGACGCCTGTAGCAGCCGCCACGGAGATCCCACTGGTGGCGAAATGATAAATGACTTGGGACGGTGAGGCTGCCCAATTCTGCTTCTCATTGACTTTAATAATAGGCTCTGTAATCATCCAAATTTCACATCAATTTCTTTTTCCATTCCCAGTGAACGAGAAGAAAAGCAAAAAAACGACTAGGAAGATCTAATAGAGGATGAAAAAGGGACCTGAAAGTGAAGAATTCCTGGAACCTGAATGGCGCTCCATGGTCCTGGCTTTCTGGATTGTAGCTCCTTTGGAAGGAAGAAAGAGAAATGAACAGTATAATGTAAGAAGCTAGTGCATCAAACGACAGCGTATCTCTCCCTCACTCCAAAACGGCTGGCTTTAGTTCCATGAGACAATAAAATTAAACTGCACGTCGTTTGACTCATTAAAAAAATGTAGCGACAGGTCATTTTTCTCATCAATTAACGACGATCATACACACTGCTGGGCCACATTTGCAGACAAAAGATCCTTCTTCTATTTCTGCCTTTCTCCTAGGGTTCTGCATCTGATTCAAACATTCTAGGGTTTTTGATCTGCCCTCCGATTGCTGTTCAATTTGCAAAATAACCATGCCTCGGTACTACATTCATGATCTAAGATGCATCGTGTTTTTATTTTCCCTGATAATACTTATCAATTGTTTTTGGGTTTTCTTGTTCCATTTTGCAGGTATTACTGTGATTATTGTGACACTTATTTGACCCACGATTCTGTGAGTACCTTTTTTCCTGTGTGGTTCACTTCCTTTCTTATGGTCTTTAATGGCTGTTTCGGTGGCATGCTATCCCATTTAAGCTTACCGTAATGCGAATCATCTCTGCCTTTATTTAGTTCCGATACTCATATAAGTGCTAGTAAGTTATTTTTAGCCTAATAATTGATAATTCAATGAGTATGAAATGTGAGTTTACCTCTTGTAGCAATCTCCTTTTGAATCACCTTATGAGTTTTAGCATGCAGAGGACGTAATTCTCCCAATGGAAGTGCAAGACTTTCGATTTTACATGTCCAATATCATTGGAGTTTTCAAATCTTTACTAGATGAATGTTTATTTTCTTTCTCTTTACTTAAGAAGGTTTTGCTTCCAATTTTCCTATTTCAATTTTGTTTTTGGTAAGAGCTGAACAATCTTGGTTTACTGCCTTCTGTTAAATTGTCCTTCCAAGTTGAGAAGGTTAACCAAGTGCAGTCCAGTAGTAAAACTCCTCTTGCTGGACCCAAGTCCCAAAAGCATGCTGGGCTGCATTATATTGGTAGTTGTTACACTTGCTGATGGCGTGCGGAAGCGAATCAGTGATGAGATGGTTGTCCGATGATGGGATGACGTTGGGAAATCTGAGATTGAAAGCTGTAAACCTGAATTATGTTGAATGTTTTTGGATCACATACAAAACCCGATTAGTTTTTGGAAACTAACAAAACCCGATTAGTTTTTAGAAACTAATAAAATCCAAAGTGAAAGCACTTTTTGATTCAAAATCTTCTAACTATTACAAAGAAAATGTGTTTCCCTTAAATAGAGAAATAAGGGATAAGTGACACACGAATTTAGGAGTGTTTACAGTCAAACAAAACTAAAAATAGTATTTCAAAGAGTCTTCCAAGTCCTTTAATTCTCCAATGTTCAACTTTGACCGAAGCAAGTCGCGCTCGTGAAAGGAGAAGCCGCGATCGCGAGGAAGACTTCAAACCTTATGTTTCTCAGATAGCCGGGGTCGCGCCCGCGAATTCTGCTCCATAGTTTCTGTCTCCTTTTGACCCCGCCTCACGCTCGCGAATTGAATGGTCACGGTCGCAACCTATGCTCCACAGAAGACATCTTCATGCTATGTATGGATGGTCCCCATCACTTGCTTTTAATCTAGTTGGTGTGCGTTGAGCTCATTCAACATTCTGTTGACCCTATTAAATTCTAATATTCTTTTACCTGTATTGATCAATTCCAACTTAAACTTATCATTTTGGCTTATTAAAAGTAGGCATTGCCTTTTACAACTCTTGCGATGGAGAAATCAAATTACTCTCTTTTTTTTTTTGTACATGCTTACATAAAAATCCTTATTGTTTAGGATGGGATTGACCTTATGAGACCGCTGATATTGAATTGCCACTGGTATATTTTAAAACTCTGGTATTAGTACATGCTTATACTAAAATCCTTCTTGCGTAGGATGAGATTGACCAAATGAGACAATTGATAGCCTGATACTGAACTTCCATTGGCTTATAGTCCTTTGGACATTTAGAAGGTTTGGAAGTGAGTGTTGTTTAGTACTTGTGTCTAGCTTTAGTACTTATAAGATATTTGGTTTACCTTTTGGATACAATTAGCAAGTGTTAAAATAACAAATTTATTTGTTTGATAAACTCATTAAAAGTTATCTATTAACTACATTTTCTATGAATTCTACTTTTAGATCTTTTTTCTCATTAGCTATTGTTAATGAGGTTCTCTTTCATCTAGACATAAAAATTTTATGACAAAATTAATTTAATATATAAAAATATCATATATAATAATTTAATTAGTTATAATTTTATTCTTAAAGACTAAAAATGTATATACATAAAAAATAATTATATTTTATTAAAAAGTATATTTTAAAATCATATGTATGTTGTATAATCAATTATTAATTATATGTATTAAGATAAATAAAATAATATATAACTTTATTCATCATTTCACATATTAATAGCAACAGCTAGAGATAGTTTACCAAACGCTTACGATGTATCAGCTATAATTAGCCATCAATATAACTATTAATTAACAGCTATCTGCTACATCTAACAGTTAAACCAAACAGAACCTAGTTACTTGGCAATTCAAGTTGGTCAGTCATTTCATTGCAAGTAGCCTGCAGATAAAAGCTTCCTTCCTATTTCAATCCCAACAGCCTAAATAGGTGCTTTAACATTTTTAGCTTAAGAAAAACTTCTAAACTATCTATTTCATATCCTCCCCATCAGCTAACAGTTTCCTTTCACTATTGCTAAAAGCTAACTGTGGAAGAAGGAAGAGATTTTAAGTGGAAAATTTGTTAGATGTGAGGTTTGGTAAGCAAAGGAACTATAGCATGAAGCAATTGAACAATTTATTATAATGTATAATATATTTCCATTAATTATAGTGAACAGCTTGTTGGTTTTTTTATTTATTTTAAACATATCATTTTATATAGCTTCATGTTTAAACAACTTGTAGATCTTAAACTGCATGTTTTGGGTCACTTACAATCTCCTTTTATGTCTTTCAGCCATCTGTTAGAAAACAACACAATGCAGGTTACAAGCACAAGGTATGTTTTATTTGTGTTTGTATTACGTTATTTAACATCATTCCCGTCATTAATTAATTATCGCTGTCTTACTTGTGAACTCATTCTATGCATTAAGTTTAGGCAAATGTGAGAGCCTACTATCAGCAATTTGAGGAGCAACAAACCCAAAGTTTACTTGACCAAAGAATAAAGGAGCATCTTGGCCAAACGGCAGCATTTCAGCAGGTTGGGGCTGCATACAATCAGCATTTATTGGCACAGAGGCCCCGCCTTCCTGTTCTACCAACACCGGTAATGCCCATGGCAGGGAATCCACAGTTACCTGTAAATACATCACTAGTCCCTGGAATTAGGCCTCCTGTTCTGCCAAGACCTATACCCGGTCCTCCAGGTAGAATACAGCGATAAAGAAAATGTTTATTGCATGCAGTTGAATTTTGCATGGTGTATGTGATTTTTGCTATTCCTGATGTTGCTTTCTAAGATTTGGTCTTGAGTTTGTTTTGCTACTGCAATGTAGTTTTCCTTATCAAACATATTTATTGACTAGTTCTGATTATGTATTTTTTATAAGTTTGTTCTTATGATCTATAAATTAGCTGTTTTCTATGAACGACTACCTATTTTTACAGGTTTAAAAATTGTCAAAGTTGATTGTATAGCAATACTCTCAGTCTTTGTTCATATGTGTGTTTCTCTTTTAATAATATGGTAATCCAATTTAATTCTACTGCTTGCATTCTCAAGAGTCACTGTTTGACCTCTATGCAGTGTATCCTGAAGTGATTTGTCCTGTTACAGTGAGACCATTTGGTGTTTAACCTTCACATGCTGCTGTTGGTAGGTTATATGTCTGCTCCAGCCATGCCACAAATGGTGGCACCGCCAGGTGCTCCTTCCATACCTGGTCAAGTGAGTGGTCAATGGCTCCCCGTTGGGACTCCCCCAACAACTGCTCCTGGGAGTGCACCAGCCCCCACTGCTTCAAGTGGTGCCCCTTCCATGGTTCCACCTACTTACCAAGCAAATCCAGCAGCAGCCCCAAGTGGTGGAGGCTTTGAAAGCTTCAATAATGCTCCAGTTTCTGAGGCTAATCATTAGTCTGATCAAATGGGTATGTTTTTCATTTGTTCGTTAATGATTAAAGCAGCATTATGCATTCTACTTGGATTTTTTTTTATGATTAATGATGTCAATAACTATTTTCTAGGTTAATAAAATCTGAAAGAACTTGATTGTAAATGTATGGAGCTAGAATTCCACTAATGAAGTATTTCATTTCAATTTTCTGCTACTGATCAAAAGTTTTTTTTTTCTTCTGTAAAATTTTTATGCGCCTATAATTTAGTTTACATGTCTCCCTTTTTATTTTGTTTGTATTTGGTGAATGGTTTAGTGTGGCTTCTATGACAATGTGTTCCTGTTACAGGCATGAGAAGAAACGATAAATGCCACCTCTAGTCTACCTGCGATGCCTATATGAAGTATCTAGCATGGTTGTGTGCCATCATTTTTGTAAACATTAGTTATTGTTTGTAAAATGATAAACTTAATTCAGCTTAAAGGGGGCTGCATTTTCCCGTGCATTGAAATTTTATATGATTTTCTCAGATTCTGTGGTACAGTTCTGAAATTTTGTAGAGGTCGTAGTGATCGGGTGTTGATTACGAGGACGAGATTGTATTTGTTGGCATCTTGGACAAGTAGATCTGAGTGTCTGGGTAGGTTCTAAATGACAAGACTAGGTTGTGTGGTTTAATCTTCGGCTGACAGCTGTTCGACAGCATCAGCTGTATTTTGTATAAACTTTAACTAGGAGGCACTGTTGATCTCGTGCCCTTTGAAGAGGTCTGTAGGGTGTGGAGAATAGGGAATTCAATATCAGAATATCTGTTTGCTGATGAGAATTACGAAAAGAAAGTCTGATTTTCAAGTTCTCATGCCACTGATATGGTGAGAATTCACTTTCATGATAAAAGTGGTAAAAGACAATATCATCCTAGACGACAAAAGATCACATCTTCCAGCCTTCTTTCTCCAAAATCAAGAAATACACTGAGACCCAAAAAAGAAAAGAATTTCTAGTCATACCACGCATCATGTACCGTTCCTAAAATACAGGAACATGAGCATGAGATTGATGGGGTTTAAGATATAGCTTTTTATCTGATGCGAACTCCAAATATTAATAGAGTTGCCACATTACTGTTTTTCCAACAATAATATGATGGGGTGGCATGACCTGATCTACAAAAGGGTTTTATAATCACCATTAACTTGGTGATCTCTAAGTCCGCTTTGTTTTACCGCAGAAAAGACCCCATCTATGTTCCAACCCTTATTTACAATATATGACATCTAAAGCTTTCCGGCAAAAACAAAAGAAAGACACTAATTACATCTGTGAACAAAATGGACATTTTTACCATTTCTCCTTCACCTTTTATTGGGCCGGCGACTTCTCTTTTCGGGGTTTCGGAAAAGTTGATGCCTGTCGGTTAAAGCAAATATCAGCAATGGTAACAAAATTTCAAAAGAGAAGCATACTACATATCAGAAACCCTGATCCGTAAGCCCTACCATTACCATGATCAGAACTCTTTAAAATTCACCATTTATTTTTTCAATCTATATTCAATCGATTTTTCAATAGAAATGGAATTCAATAACGACTTCAACTCCAAACTGAACGAACCAATTAGCATCATTTGTATCTGAACGTTCATTTGGTGAATCACACAGACAATCATAGGTTCATATGCTTAACGTTGTCTAAGCAAAGCACTTTTTCTACCCTTGGACTCCGATGAATAAAATCAACTCCACTTTGCACAAAGGCAACAAGGAAGGTTCATCATTTTACATACATTCGAATTAAGTGATTTGATTATCTTGCTAAAGCAGTCTAACCTTTCATAATCTAGCTTCTGGATAACTATCCCATTCAACAGAAGCTCTGAACTGTAGACTACTGCTCCTGCAAACATGTTCAGAACCATTTATTTTCGCAAACCCAAGAGACGCTTTTAGGTTAAAATAAAATTCAGAAAATTCTGTTGTATTATATACCTTTATCAAGGAAAGGCATGCACATTGCATGATCTTCTTTACATGACAGAATTAATAAATCGTCTGGGATCTTCAGTGCTGATATCTCACTTTCTGCCACTAGCTGAGGAGCATTTCTTATAAGCAATTTCAGTAAGAATATGGAATACAATATGCAGGAAATCAAAAGGAAAAACAGACACAATTGCACATATATCGCTACCACCAAAAATACTAATCTAAGAATTGCATAAATTCATACCTTTCCATGAAGTGCCTTGATCAAGCTAGTAATCATTTCTTTATCAGGTTGTATGTTTGGAGTAAGTAAGACTCTTCGACTCTGAAGGGACCAGATATCAGTATATAACAATGTCTCAATAGCATACAATTTGGTAATACCAACTTAAACGGGAACCTTAAGAAGAGAGAAAAATATATATTTTTGGCTAAATCATCATGATATTAGATGATCACCTTCAAAAGTGGATACTGCCCTGCATGAGCCAGTGAAACAGGCATGCTAAAACCAATTTCTTTTTCTTTCTTGGCATCTCTCAAGATATAATTTTTCTCATCAATTAGACAGCATGCTTGACCACAGCTCTCAAGCCATAAATGAGTAACCACTGGTTTACCAAAAGCAATAGCTTCCAACATATTCCTTGTACGTACAAATTTGTCTGCTACGAAATGTGTGGCGTCCGTTGAACATGATGCAACGGAAATGCCCAACCGTGCTATGATCTGTTTGCATAGAGGGAACATATGAGATTTAGAAGTGATCATGCTCTTAACTGGAAAGAGAGGAGAGAAACGGGAAAGGGGAGCTGGGGGACTACCTTCTTCTGCTGCTTGATGATATCATCATCTAAATGCTGGCTAAGCAGAACTTGGACAGAAGCCATACCTCTTCGTTTTCTTAAATCTCTCCTGCTAAAATCAAATTTTTGCTCTGGCATGCCTAATCTAATTATCTCTTTCAAAAGGGATGATTTGGGAAGGTTTTTGTTAAACGGTCTCTTATAAACTTCTTTTGGATCATTTACCATCGATGAGATGTACTGGTTATTAGCTCTGAATGAATGACTTGGACGATTGCTATGCGTTCTTTTCCTTTTGGAGCAGCTCCACGAATTGAACTTAAAAGTTCTCAATAAGGAAGTTATATCCAAACTACCTTGCTCTATTTGGGTCAATTTGTTGTTTCCCACTGCGGCAGATACATTGCAACATAGTGTGGCTTTTTTTTCTTCAGCACTCGATGATTCAGATAGCTTAGCACTGAAAGCATTATTCCTTCTTCTGTAAGTAATTATAGAGTCCTTGATGATAGCCTTTGTCTTTTTCCCTTGATTATCTGGCCTGTATTTAGCCTCTTCCAACAGTCCTATTGTACAATTCATACTTTTGTGAGCAAAAGGCTCCCCATTTCTTAGTTGTTTGCAACACAATTCAGCGCATTTTTCTTCAACTCTCCACACTCCAAATGGCTTAGCACCCAAATGACTCCTCTTTCTTTTGTATGTAACTATACTGCCTTGCACAACATTATTCATCTTCTCTAGGTTATCTGGCTCATTTTTAGTTGCTTTCAGTGTACCTTCTGCCATCCAAAGCCCAGTTTGGCACACAACAGGCTCAAATGGTTTTGATAAACTCCCATAATTTTCACACTTTTTGTTGTTGTTTTTGCCTGTAGCTTCCTCTAATATGCCCTCCTTGGCAGGCTTTGGAGATTTACTTGTGTTTGTAGTATTTATTCCATTTGACCTCCCAGTCAAGCATTTGCTTCTTTTCCTTCTTTTTGTTATTGTCAAGTCAATACCTAACTTCTGATGTATAGAATGCTTCAAGGATGAATTGGAACTTCCTTTCCTAGCAGAACTCTTCCCTCGCTTTGAAGTCCTTGCAATGCCTTCTAAAGCATCCTTCTGAACGCAAGGCTTCTTCAAATGAATATTACTTGTTACACCTGTTGAAGAATCTACTAGCAAGTTCTGATGGCACTGAAGAATGCTGTCACTAGGAAGACCGTATGATAAGGCTTCCATAGCTTCAGCTGCCAGTTGAGTGCTAAAACCAACATCCAGCATATCTGGCATGTTTCCTTCAATACTAAAAGAATCTGGCTCCTGCTCTGCAGGCAAATGTTGATTTAGGTTAGTGACAAACTTATTTTCAAAATTAATTTCTGATGCTTGTTCCATCTTGCTCGTCTCCTTTTGACCGTCTACTGCAGTCCTTGAATCTGAACATGGTGAACTTGTCACTTTCTTATGGAGGTTTACACATTTCTGCTTGTGCTTGTTATCTGAGCTGCTGCTACCTTTACTATAAACTTGCCCAGCCTTCTGATCCCTTAGGGCAGATCTCTTCAGCGAACCTTTAAGACCAAAAGCTGCATCAATCCTCTTGCTAAAGAAATCATCCCCTCCACGATGGTTTCTATCAACCCATTCAAATGTTCCATCTCTTCCAACTGGGGTTCGAGTTTTGATTTGTTTTGCCAAACTTTGACAACCCTTAATACCCGAGATAGGACACATTTCTTTCTTTACAGCATTTCCACACTTTGTTCCTGGAGAAAAACCAGCATTGTTAAGTGAGAGGTAGTGATTGACAAAGTCAAGTGCATTTGCTTGGGATGTCTCTCTAGGCTCCTCGGAGCTAATGTAATTTAACCCTGAGAACACTTGATCACATGCATGCATCTGGGGAAGACTTCTTCCTGCAGCTGGGCTTTCGTTGATAAACAGAGCTCCTTCGTTACCATCCAACCCTGCCCCATTGAATCAACGGCATAAAAGTTCTTAAATTGGTCATTATTCAGCCGGGTGATTCAATAAATGTTCATGGAAAATGCAAAAGTGATTAATAGCTGATGCTAAATACAAACCTTCTCAGATCTTTCATACTAACCTGTAACACCAGCAGATCCATCAGAAGTCTCTGCCAAGTCCTCCAGCTGCATAAAGGGTGGACCAAGCTGTCTCTTTTGTGAACCTACTGCATTTTCTTTTAGTCTTCTATCTTGTTTAACATCAGATAACCAATTGGTAACACTGGCAAAGTCAGAACTACAGTTTCCTTCACTTTCACTATCAAGTGCAACTTCATTCTCATACTCAACTATCGAATGGGTTGTCACATCCTTGAGATGATAAGGATTATCTGCTACTTCAGTGTCAAAATCAAGTGTCTCCAATTGGGTTTCGTCCAAGGAACTATCAAGCGCAACAGTATCATCTAATGGCACATTATCTTGGAACAATTGATGATTCCCTTCTGCCACATCCTTGTGTCCCCAACCTATTTTTCAGTCATGGGAGCAAAATTATCTCGATAAATTTATAAATCGAACTTACAACCGAATTTTATCATAGCAAATTAGTCATAGATAACATGGTTGAACAGAGATGAACTGTTTGCAGTAAGCAAAAAATGGCTTCAATTCAACACAATAAGATTAGAAGTAAAGATCAAAACGCCACATGCTAACTTCAACACTTCTGAAGAAGGATTTCTAGCCGCAATAAGTCATCGATATTTCACTTTTTGTAAGTTGCAATTTCTGTTATTCACATAGCATTCTAAACGAAACACATGGATTGTTCAATGATTCCAACTTTCACGCAAGTCTCAGGCTCTTGTTACATAGGAAACATTAACCAGCACATTATTCCGGAGGGGAAACACAAGTATAATATCCAAACATAAAAAAAGAAAAAGAAAAAAAAAGGGCATGCACAATTTTTGGATTATTTACCTACAAATAGAACACAAGAGCAAGATGGAACGAATTCAATTACCAGAGGATCACAAAAGCACAGTGATAACCTGATAACGAGAAAAACATAGCTCGCTGTAATAATCAAGCAAGTGCTAAAATTACCGAGTGATGACTGAGACAGAACGTGAGCATCGAACAGACCAGCCATGGAAAACTAGTGTATACCCGTTCAAGCACTGTCACTGATCTTCAATTCATCAGATGAAGGAAAACCAGCTCCTTTCGACACTAATTAGCCCAGTGAGGTTTTGAAGAAATTGGAGGAAGGAGAAAAGAGAAGGTGAACTGCTGGGCAGACTTGTAGCCATTTTTTCCATCTTAACTTTGGAGGGAAATCGAAGAGTCGAGAGTGGGAACTGCCAATTTTTCACCTCCGTCGCGCTTTTTTTTTAACCAATTTAAATATTATTAAAATTCAGTTTAAATAATTATTAAATTATTTTTTAATATTATTGCACCGAGATCATTAGCGTAGTGCCGTTGTCCACGACTGGACACCAACCAAAATATGGAAAGCAGCAGCAAAAAGGGACATTCCGAGAAATGAACTCAGGACCGCTCGCACCCAAAGAGAGAATCATACCAAATGCCCTAATGCCTCAAGAACCTCATACGCTTATTATAAAATACAAAAATTAATTCCTCTTCTCGAAGTCTCAGAAAAGAAGGAAGCGATCACATCCAGTTTTTATTTTCCCTATATTACAAGGCAACTTATGATAATTTTCTACCACGCTTAGCTCTCCGTTTCTATTGGCGTGTAGGCAGTCACAAATGTTGTGAATTAATTACAATTTGCAGATCATGATTTTGGTAAGGGGATTTTATGTTATAATAGAATCCAACTCAATCCATTGCGTGAAATCTTTTGTAAATCTTATTCTGAAATGAGAACACAGGCGTATTGCAACAACTTTAAGTAGATATGCTTGTAGGTGACCATAATGTAGAAATTACTGCTATATCTCAGGTAGCATGGGAAGCTTCATTCTCAACATATTTTACTTGTACAATTTGATATAAAATCTTAAGCCTATCTGGCCTGGACTTGAGAAAGATGGAAGCTCTAACTGCGCATTTTATCATCTCAATAGATTATAAAAGAAAACTGAGAAGAAATTTTATATACTTCAGTTGTACTGAGCATGGTGCTGCGCACAATTAGAATTGCTCCAACACCAGCTTGCGCATGAATGCCTCTGGAGCTGCCAAGCAGTGAAAGCACCATGAATGTTAGATAACGATTATGTCTAATGGTCATAAGGAAGTTGAATAACTGATGAGTTGACAAGATTGGAACCTAAGCCACCAGTGAACAGTCTGAATTGACCAAGGGCCTGCCTGATGAACATCTCAACACCGCTCACAACGATTGCACCAACCTCCTTAGCCTCTTGCAAGAGCCTTGTATTTCTGGGGGTGTAAACCGCATCAAATACCAACTCATATGCTTTTAAAGCCTCCTGCACGCGAGTAAACGTGATGAATATATAGATCAGTATAAGTTCTTTATTACACGACACAGCCAGAGCCAGAGACATATAGAGAGTACCTTTGAGACAGGAGTTTGGTCTGAATTAGGTTCCATTCCAACTGCAGAAGCATTTGCAAGAATCATCACATTTTCTGCGCGGAATCTCTCCAGATTTTCGAATGGTAGTGCTTTTCCTGAAACTGCACGTGCAAGCTCCTTTGCTCTCTCTTTACAAAACCCCAGCAATATGTTAGACATATAGGAATATGCATTATATCATTTCTGAGGAGACATCTTTAGAATTGCTTACCATAGTTACGGTTGAAAATAATGACATGAGCCCCTCTACTTTTGGCACCAAAAGCAATTGCTCTCCCTGCACCTCCTGACCCAACCAAGACAAAAGTTTTCCCAGCTAGAGGTGAGGCATCTGAAGCTCCTTTATTGGTAGCCCGTCTTTCTGCATTTCCAGAGAAGGTCAGTTTATTGCTAGTCATCTGTCAATTTTCTGAGATAGATTGTAATTCACTATCGATGTAACTGAAGAGATACGAGAAGGTGAAGTGGGTAGAGCTTTCTTTTTCTCTTCTGATTCTTCCTCTCTGACTCAAAAGACAAATACTCTTAGGAAGATGAAATGCGTTTTAAAGAAAATTATAAGTTATCAGGGGTAGTACCGCTTAATGCATCCTCTATTGCACTAATAGAAGCCTCACAATCTGTGTTGTAACCAACCAGCTTTCCATCAGTAGGTCTCCTTACTATAGTATTTACGGCTCCTATGGACTGAATGACAAAGAAAGCCAAAATTTATAAGCTTATATTTAAAAATATCAATATAACCAACCACGAACTTCGAAAGTCCCAGTTCCATTGATCTAATTTGTGTTCATTGATTATTGGAAAAAAATATGTGATCTCTTCTGTAACTCAGATTTATGGAATTCTGGTAACCATCATAGATTGCAGCTAAACAGTATTATTAGCAGAATTCCTGACCTTGGCCAGTGGATGGACTTCATCACAGCACCCAACTGCCGCTTCCTTGTGTGGGATTCCAACACTAGATCCATTAAATAAATAAATAAATAAAATAAATTTCATTAGTTATAGAAGAAACGCTCAATAATACAATGCTGGAATGCAAAAAGTGGATCCATTCAGCCAACACTGACCACAGTCACTTTGGGGTTAAGGCTAAATGAGTGGAGTCTAGTTGATTGTGGTCTATATGAACATACAGGGGATGTATGGAAAAGTAAATGGCTGCATACCTAAAACCCGCAAAATCGGTGCTTGTGTAGGTTCGAAAGAATTCTTTGACATCATCCACTTGCATGGGAACATAAATTCCATTATATCCTGTGTGTCTAAAGGCAGGGTTATGCAGAATAGGACCCTTACTGTGGCCAACTGGATTTGAAATTAGACCAAAAACTTTTGTTTCTGCATTAATATATTCAAGCTTGTAAACATGCCTAAGACTGAACAGAGTTGGCATGCCAGGAACTGTCTTGTCCCCCAAAGATCCATACACCAGAAACCCACCAAATTTTGGCCCTAGCAGCTGGCTTATAAGGCCTCTACTGCCCACTGCAAGAGCAATCAGTGGAACCTGCAGGCAAACATGACAATAGCAGTTCTGAATGGAAAATTTTCAGCTGTTGTATCAGAGAAACCCCTACCTGGCAATGAGCAAGCATCTTAAACACAGAAGCCAAATCTGTGATATAATCCACATTGATTACTAGCTTAACAACGTCTGCTCCTGTAGACTGCATATAAGCAATCAGATTACCAAGTTTCTCCGGGGAAAGTTTCCCACCATTCACATAGCTCGAAACAATTAACTTGCTATTGGTTCTACTGTATAGGCATTCAGCCATGTTAGCATCAGAAGCGACCTGAGGAGTTCCATTTGATTTCAGTCAATAATGAGAGCCCATTAACTTCATCATTGACACTTAGATTAATTTTCCATAAATTTCATAAAAGTACAATAAATGAAATTTTCTTATATGAAATCTAGTTTATATTATATGCACTTCAAATGTGTTACATAGTTATTTTTTTTTTTTTAATTGAGATGAGAATTGGTTTTACCATTTAAAGAATTTGTTATGAACAAAATAAAATACACTTTAACCTTCACGAAATAATACTGAAAATTTTTTATAGTTAAATACCTCACAGTCCATTTCGACAAATTCAACGTTTAGGTCAACAGCCAATCTCATCACTTGCCGACAAGTATTGGTGTTACTATCCCCATTGCTTGTGGTCTTCCCTGAATTTCGCCTGCCATTGCACAAATTATTTTTTTAATGAAAAAAATAAACAAAATATTTATAAATTAAAAATAATTATGAGTGGGATTTAATATTTATAATTAAGGCACTGTTTACTATC
>CAOGCB011740258.1:0-10946 GCA_948266635.1 Cnidoscolus chayamansa | reverse complement strand
CTGCCATTTTGGATCAAGGATAGCTTGAGCATAAGTGCTAGGTTCTTTAGTGCCTGTAATGTTAGCAAGATATGCACTATGTGTAGGAGAAAAACGTGAATTAGAAAGATAATTTTGCATGGGATACCTGGTTCCATTTGGTCGTTCTTGGATAGCGGTCGAATGATTGGCTTGAGTTCCCACTATGTAATATTGGCTTGAGTTCCCACTATGTAATCTTGAAGCCATGAGGGTGGATTTGTTGTGCGGCTAGAACGGCGGACATTGGTTCTAGGTTCGGCTGGAATATCTGCTGGAATTTCTAGGGTAGAAGAAGGAAGCAGGTCAACTGAATTTTCAGATGCATCGTGATGGATAGGAGAAGAATTTTGGCTTGGTTCTGGTATATCAATGTCGAAGGTGGGTAAAATTGCTGGTGAAGGTGGTAATGATTTTGGAGTAAGTTGTTTGCAAAAAGGAAAAATATTTTCATGGAAAGTGACGTCTCGACTTGTGAAAAATGTGCCAGTGTCTATGTCAAA
The DNA here is from genome assembly GCA_948266635.1 of Cnidoscolus chayamansa. Classification (NCBI taxonomy): domain Eukaryota; kingdom Viridiplantae; phylum Streptophyta; class Magnoliopsida; order Malpighiales; family Euphorbiaceae; genus Cnidoscolus; species Cnidoscolus chayamansa. Next base: position 10,425 of record CAOGCB011740258.1, on the reverse strand, counting down.
GAGTTTGTACCCTTTTTTATTGTGAGGGTAACCGATGAAGACACACTGTCGAGCTCGAGGATCGAATTTTTGTTTGGGCGAGACAATGGTTGCATAGCATAGACAACCGAAAACTTTTAAGTGAGAAAGGGAAGGTGGCTGATTATATAGTAGCTCAAATGGTGATTTATTGTTTAGTAAAGGTGATGGCAGGCGACTAATTATATATGCTGCGGTTAAAATGCATTCCCCCCAAAATTCTAATGGTAAATGTGATTGAAATAGAAGTGCTCGTGCTGTATTTAAAATGTGTCTGTGCTTACGTTCTACTACTCCATTTTGTTAAGGAGTGTAGATGCAAGTATGTTGGCACTCAATACCATTTTTGAGAAAGAAATTGTGCATGGAAAGAAATTCTAATCCATTGTCAACACGAATGGTTTTGATGGATGCATTGAATTGATTTTGTGCAAAAATGATGAATGACTCTAAGAGGTGTTGTGTTTCTGATTTTTGATTCATAAGAAATAGCCATGTGTACCTAGTGTAGTCATCGACAATGGTGAGAAAAAACGGTTTCCAAAATGAGTCGGTGTTTTATGAGAACCCCAAATATCACAATGTAAAAGATTGAATGGAGAATGAGATTTTATTGTGCTTGATGGAAAAGGTAATCTTGTCTGTTTAGCTCTAGGACAAATACTACAGGAATTATGATTGAAAATTAAATTTTTATGGATAGACAATAATGATGATGCAAGTTGTAAATGCGTTGGAGAGGGATGTCCGAGGCGCTTGTGCCATAAATCGGGATCAGCAGAAATTTGAAATGCATGTGCTTGGTTTTTTTGAGGGGACATGTAATACAAGCCTCCATGTTGTTTACCCGAGCCAATCATCCTCCCCGTAGCCAAGTCCTGCAAAACGCAACCGTGTGGAAAAAGAACAATGCAACAGTTTAGTGCACTGGTTATCTTGCTAACAGATATGAGATTTAAATTAAAGGAAGGTACGCAAAGGACATTTTTGAGAGTGATATTGTCATTAAGTTTAATAGTGCCCGTAGATGCAATGGCCGCAGTTGAGCCTGTGGGCAAATTAACATTTGGAATAAATGATGCTGAAGTGTGTGTAAAAAGTTGTGAATCTGATGCAATGTGATCAGTTGCTCCGCTATCCAAGATCCATGGTTTTATAAAAGTAGAATTAATGGATGAATTATGAGTGAACAGACCTACAGCTTTTATAAATGCTTCACTTTTACCAGAACCATTATTGATCATGGACACAGCTTTTGCCAATTGCTGTATTTGTTCGGCAGTGAAGCCTTGCACAAGATTTCCATTGGATTTGTTGCTATCATGTGGCAGTTGAGAAGAGTCTGCCATATTTGCCGATGGATAGGAGCCTTTTGAATTCCCTTTGTTTCGTTGCTGTTGGCCATTGCGTCCATTTGTGTTCCATGCCCATTCTTTCTACGACACCTATCTTCCGTGTGTCCTCTTTTATCACAGTATGTGCAATGAAACTTCAAAGTACGACATTCGTCTATGGTATGACCAGGTATGTTGCAATGTTCACAGGTCTTACCTTTTGATTGCTTCCAGTTGGTGGATCAGCCTTGCACTGACGCCGCGATCGAAAAGTTTTCCCCAGGGTCCGAGTTCATCTGCTGCTGTGTTTCTTCTTGTACAATCAAAGAGTATGCTTGTCGAACATTAGGCAAGGGATTCATGATGAGAATGTTGGACCTTGTTGTTTTGAATGAGTCATTCAATCCCATGAGGAATTGCATTAACTTATCTTCTTCTTTCTCAATTTGATGCTCTTTAGTTTGATTGCAGACTATTGGCGAACGGTATAGTTCAAGTTCGTCCTACAGCCCTTTGAGTTTGATGTAGTATGAAGCCACTGACATCGTTCCTTGGGACATGATTGCTATCACCTTTTGAATTTGAAAAATAGCTGGTGTGTTCTTTTGCCCAAATTAGTCGCGGAGGTCTTCGCAAACTTGACGGGCGGTCTTCGCATGAACTACTCCTGCCGCGATTTCTGACTCAATGGAGTGACTTAGCCATGAAAGAATCATGGAATTACATTGATTCCATAATTCGAAATTGGACGGATTAGTTTCTGGCGATGGCATTTCCAGCGTGCCATCAACAAATCCGAGTTTCTTCTTTGCTGTGAGTGCATGTACCATTGCTGTTTTCCAGGATTGATAGTTGGTGCCGTTTAATTTAGTCGACACCAACATGTATCCTGGTTGGTCCGAATGATGAACATAGTAAGGATTGGTTGGATCCATGGCAACCGACTTGGCAGTGCCTTGCTCTGATACCATATTAAGAAAAGATAATGATGAAGAAGGCAAAAGAGAAAAGATGATGAAGAAGGCAAAATAGTTTGTAATTCTTCTATATTTTTACAGCAAGGCTACGTACATCAATATATACAAAGAGATTGAGATTTTCTCCATAATATAAGGAAATATGTGGTGATCCATATATTAATGGGATCCTACTTTTATGATGCTAATTACACACATTTATGATAATTATCTTATTCCTTAATATAAGGGATCCTATTTTTATTATGCTAATTACACACATTTATGATAATTATCTTATTCCTTAATAAATAACAAGAAATAAAATCAATCACAATTATCATATCATTAATTAAAATTAAACTAAACCTATAATTAAAATCAAGTACTACATATCCAAACTCTAAAATCCAAAAAAAAAAATGACTCACAATTTATGGTATTTATAATAGAATTCATAAAATAAAGGAAAATAAATATGGAGAAAATAAAGGAATAGAAAAAAAAATCCAAAATATTATCGTCTTAACGGTGAAATTTCAGATCGAATTTTCCTCTGGAGTGTGGAAGAGTTATTGTCTTTTCTTCTCCTAATGTTGACCCATAAGTAGAAAATTGATTTTGATGATTACAAAACTGAATGAACCAAACTAACAAATATCTCAAGTATTTCAGAATGTATAAATATCAAAGACTAAAGAAGAAGACAAATGGATAATATAAAGTTCAAGACAAGAAGAAATGAAGAACAAGCTCAATATAGGCACAAACATGTAAGAGAAGTAAGTTTTGATTTGCAAAAAAAAATGTCTCTTTCATAAAAAGCTTTCAAAACAAATTATCAGAATATATTTTTGAATTCAAATAAAATCGCCTTTTGAGAAAAATTGGCAAAACTAATTTTGTGACTACACTCTTCTATTAAATATATAAAAATGAAATTAGCAAATTTTTTTTTAAATTAACACACTACTTTTAAAATTAGTTAAACTACTTTCAGACTCAAAGTATTTTTAGCCAAGCTAATTTAAACGAAGCCTGAACTGAATCCTGAAAGAAGTATAGATTGCACAGTCTGCGCAGATTGTACGAACTTCTGCAGGATTCCAACGACTAGAAAACTAGTCAATGGTGACCCTTTGGTCCAAAAACTTTTAGAGCTCATTTTCACCTATAAATTGTTGCATTTACTTCAAGTTTTGGCTAATGAATGCAAGACTTTGAGCATTTGATGGCTCCTTGGTGGCTCCTAGCCGGTACCAAAGTTTTGAGCATTTGATGCCATGATGCTTATCAAATTTTGTGCTTCCTGAGGTGTTTTATTGACAATAGCTCCTCCACTTGCAGCATCCATCATCTTTCTCTCGATATAGGACAATCCATCGTAAAAGTACTATATGAGGTTTTGCTTTGTTCTCCCATGTTGTGGGCACGACGAACACAATCTTTTGAATCTTTCTTAGTAGTCATGCAACGTCTTTGAGTCCTTTTGCCTGATGGAACATATCTCCCTTTTGATTTGGGTATCTCGAGTTGCTAAGAAAAATTTATCAAGAAATAATCTGGCCATTTCATCCCAAGTAGCAATTATTCCGGATGGTAAATAATAAAGCGAATCTTTGGCTGCATCTGCAAGAGAAAAAGGGAAAGCTCGGAGTTTAATTTGTTTGAGAGTCACTCCTTGCGGCTTCATCCCATTGTAGACTACATAGAATTCTTTCAAGTGCTTGTATGGATCCTCATTCTCCCTTCCACGAAAAATGGGCAACAGTTGGATCATGCTAGATTTCAATTCAAAAGGGACAGTGAGGTCTTCAAATGTGATGAACATTGGTGTGTGGTCTATGGGTGCAACAGCCATTTCCCTGAGCTTTGATTGTTCACAGCCATAGGAAATGTTTCTTCAAGTTCACTGAATGTATCTTCTTGAAGGTCAAACTCTAGTTCACTTGTAGTTCCTTGAATCATAGATCTTTTAGCAATGGAGGCCAATTTCCATAACTTTGTCTCCTTCCTTAGTCTTTTTGCAATTTTCTCGATTTCACAATCAAACTCTAATGGGCCTACAGGAGAAAATCAAGTCATCCAACAAAAAGAAATTGGGAATTAAATTTCACAAAAACACTTCCCTAGCAATGGCGCCAAAATTTGATGGGTGCTGAAACCATCAAAAATAAATTCTAGTTCCAAAATTAAATTTGTAGTAATGGAAAGCTAGGTCAATCCCACAAGGAAGTGTTGGATATTGAATTCCTTTGCAAGCCAAAAAATAAACAAATTTTGTAAGAAGAGATCTACAAATGAAAAGAATGAAGCAAAAATGAATCAAAATAAATATTAGTAGAAAACTTCTTCGGTTGGAGATCTAATCTCAATTTCAAATTTATTACTTGATCATTGGTGCAAGGATTATTCTCACCTCACTCACTAAGTCGGTTCTAGTTGTCAAAAATATTTTTGCAACCAACCTTTTCTTATGGGTAAATTAGTACAGAGATGCTCTAGTTACTAATTCTAATAGTTAGACAATCATAGGAGACGCATTAATAATTAGAAAGACTATACTCTAACCAATGAATTCAAGACGCTTGATTCATTTAAGCTAGTCTATCTTATTTCACAAGAGAATTTATATATGTGCTAGGTATACAAACCTCTTGATTTACCACTAATTATATATGTAGAAGATAATTACGGATCCAGTAACCTATATGATAGAACATAATTCGAGCAAAGTAAACAACAACACCAATTAGACTTTACAGGAATTATATTAAACAAATTAAACAGAAATAAAATTGATAATGAAATAAATGAAGAAATCAGATAAGAACAATTAAACCTCTCAAGTAGAATAAATTGAAATATTGATTAGCTTCCAACCAAAATAAAAAGTGTTTAGCCGATGACGAAAGACAAAACGATAAGACTACATATAAATTACAGACAGTTAAACAAGGTCACCGTTAAGAATAAGTATCCATTGTCGAGGATTGATGATTTGTTCAATCAATTGGCAGGAGCTAGTTGCTTCTCTAAGATAGACTTGAGATCGGGCTATCATCAACTACGGATTAGAGAAAGTGATGAATCCAAGACTGCATTTCACACGAGGTACGAGCACTATGAGTTCCTTGTAATGCTGTTCGGGTTAACTAACACCCCACCTGCATTCATGGATCTCATGAACAAAGTTTTCATATCGTTCTTGGATCACTTTGTGATAGTCTTCATTGATGATATCCTAGTATATTCTGGAAATGCAGAGGAGCATGCTCGACATTTCAGACTGGTTTTACAGATACTGAGAGAGCAATAATTGTACATGAAGTTCTCGATGTGTAAGTTTTGGCTGAGAAGTATGTCTTTCTTGGGACACGTGGTGTTAGAACATGGCATCGAGGTGGAGCTTAAGAAAGTAGAGGTGGTAGCAGACTAGCCCACACCCATTACGGTTATAGAGATCAAAAATTTTCTAGGTTTGGCTGGCTACTACAGGAGATTTGTACAAGATTTCTCCAAGATAGCTACTCCGATGACACAGTTGACACAAAAGAACCAGAGGTTTGTTTGGTTTGATGCATGCGAAGAGAGTTTTCAGAAACTGAAAAGAAAGTTGACAGCAGCACATGTGTTAGCTTTGCCGAAGATAGGTGAAGACTTCACCATATATTGTGATGCATCCAGACTGGGATTAGGTGGTTCTGATGCAGAAGACATAGTCATATCATATACATCAAGACAGCTGAAGAAGCATGAGAAGAACTACCCGACTCACGATCTGGAGATGGTTGCAGTGATATTTGCACTGAAGATGTGGAGACACTATCTATATAGGGTTAGATGTGAGATCTTCATAAATCACAAGAGTCTCCAAAAAATTCTGACTCAGAAGGAATTAAATATAAGACAACGATGGGTAGAACTACTTAGTGATTATGACTGCAGAATATAGTACCATTCGAGCAAAGTGAAAGTAGTAGCTGATGCCCTTAGTCGAAAATCATTGAGTAGTTTATCTCACATCACTACACTACGATGACCGGTGGTCACAGAGTGGTATAGAATGATCGGAGAAGGGTTTCGACTAGATATAGCAGAGAATGGTGCTTTAGTGGCACAGATGAATGTAAATCTAGTGTTTCTTGAACAAGTGGCTCAAAAACAACATGAAGACCCAGAGTTGGTCAGAATTGCCAGTCAGTATAGAAGGGAGAGAATTATGAGTTCATATTTGATAGCCAAGGTATTCTCCGATTTGGAAACAAATTATGCGTGCCAGATATATTACATTAAAGGGAAACATTATGAGTGAAGCACATAATGCTCGCTATAGTGTTCACCCTGTGGCCACGAAAATGTACCAAGATTTAAAAAAAGTCTATTGGTGGACTGTAATGAAGAAGGAAATCGCTATGTTCGTATCATTGTGTGAGGTGTGCCAAACGGTTAAGTTGGAGCACCAAAAGCCAATAGGGATGTTGAACCCACTACCGATTCCAAAGTGGAAGTAGGAACACATCTCTATGGATTTTATTGTTAGATTACCAGTTAGTTCCAACAGGTGTGACTCTATATGGGTGATAGTTGACAGACTCACGAAGTCAGCACACTTCCTACCGGTAAGAACTGGGTACTCCGTAGACAAATTGGCACAATTCTATATGGAGGAGATCATCAGATTGCACGGTACACCAGTATCTATAGTATCTAACAGAGGACCCCATTTTACCTCATGGTTTTTGAGAAGTCTGTAGACTGCTATAGGAATAGGACTAGATTTTAGCACGACATTCCATCCACAGAAAAATGGACAATCCAATAAAACCATTCAGACAATTGAAGATATGCTTCGGATGTATGTGCTGGATTTTAGAGGTTATTAGAAGCAACACCTACCATTGGTGGAGTTTGCTTACAATAACAGCTACCATTAGAGCATAGGAATGGCTTCGTATGAGGTTTTGTATGGAAGGAAGTGCAAATCTCCTATATTTTGAGAAGAAGTCGGAGAACATACAATGGTTGGACCTGAAATTGTGGAAGTCACCAATATGGTGATTCCCATAATTAGGAAAAGACTGAGGATTGCCGTAATACTAAGGATTGTAGTAAGCAATCATCTTTTGTGTGGCATGTCATCTTATAGTGATGGCAAAATTTATCTTCTTTTTTGCCGCTAGTTCTCCTCCTATTATTTGTCTTATTACTCAAACTTGTTTTTCGGCCGGCATTGGTCCATTCTCTCTAGATCTGAGTTATCCAGTTTGATGCGACAATATTTAAAGGTTTTGATACCATATTAAGAAATAGAAAATATATAAGTGAGAAATGACATATATCCCAAAGCTGTTGTATTTTGTAAAATATCTATTTTGAGGCTTTAAAGATCAAAAGTAAATGAAAGCAGAGCAATCAGTAAACTTGTTGAGTTTTTCAGAGGTAGTTAAGCTGTGCTTAGACATATATTCCAAAGCTGTTGTATTTTGTAAAATTTCTATTTTGTAACTATCATAGTAGAACAGAGGCAGTAAATGTATAAATGATATATATAGGTTGTGTGTAATAAAAATGACATCTCTGAAAAATATGTAATATTTATGTAAATATGAATGAGTAAATATTTTATGAAATCTCCATAAATCCTTTTTCAGGAATATGTTGTCTTATGACTTATATCATGACTTGATTTTGTGAAATGATGTTTTTTTCTAGAAAAATTTTTTTTATAGAGCAACGATCCGATATAATCCCTTACAGGTTAATTAGTGATTTCCGAAGTCGTAGTGGGAAGTCATTAGTTTGTGGGAGGCATGTCCAGGTGGGGGCGTGACATGACACCCGTTATAAGTTGACTTGGCCGGATCCTACGTAGGAGATTTGGGTGACTAAGAAATGCATTGTTCCATTTGCTATAGGAAAATGTGATGACGAGGTGAGCTGCCATGTTATCCCTATGACAACTTGTCATTTGCTACTTGGAAGGCCTTAGTTGTATGATAGGGATGTTCAACACTAAGGGGGAGCCAACACTTATATGTTGTTCCACAATGGGAAGAATATATTGCTCAAGCCTAAGTCGCCCGAAACAAAAGGGAAGAGAAAAGAGGATGGAGTTATTGGTTTATTGTCCAATAAAGAAAAGAGCAAGATCATAGGGGAGCTACCTAGCTTTGCCCCTATAGATGTGGAAGACTCAATGTAAGTTTTTGTTCTAGGAAAAACTTCCCAAGAAGGGGAGAATGATGGAGGACCATCCATACATAACATGAAGATGTCTTCTGTGGAGCATACCATTCATTTCGCGAGCGCGAGGCAGGGTCAAAAGGAGATAGAAACTATGGAGCAAAATTGGCAAACGCGACCTGACAATTCGCATGCGCAATCCAGGCTATCTGAGAAACAGAAGGTTTGAAGCCTTCCTCGCGATAGCGACTTCTCCTTTCACGAGCGCGACTTGCTTCGGTCAAAGTTGAACATTGGAGAATGAAAAGACTTGGAAGACTCTTTGAAATACTATTTTTAGTTTTGTTTGACTGTAAACACTCCTAAATTCGTGTCCCTTATCCCTTATTTCTCTATTTAATTGAGACACATTTTCTTTATAATGGTTAGAAGATTTTGAATCAAAAGAAAAAGTGTTTTCACTTTGAGTTTTGTTAGTTTCCAAAAACTAATTGGGTTATTTTTTTAGTTTCCAAAAACTAAGTGTGTTTTATATGTGATCCAAAAACATTCAACACAATTCAGGTTTCTAGCTTTCAATCCTAGATTCCTTAACACCGTCCCATCACCGAATCGCTTCCGCCATCAATATGAATGGCTTCGTATGAGACTTTGTATGGAAGGAATTGCAGATCTCCTATATCTTGGGAAGAAGTCGGAGAACGTACACTAGTTGGACCTGAAATTGTGGAAGTCACCAACAGGGTAATTCCCATAATTAGAGAAAGACTGAGGACCATAGTAAGCAACATCTTTCGTGTGGCTTGTCATCTTATAGTGATGGCAAAATTTATCTTTTTTTTTGCTGCCAGTTCTTCTCCTATTATTTGTCCTATTACTCAGACTTGTTTTTCAATCGGCATTGGTCCCTTCTCATTAGGTGTAAGTTATTAAGTTTGATGCCACAATATTTGAAGGTTATATGGTGATCATATATTCTGATACCATGTTAATAAATATAAAATATCTAAGGGAGAAATGACATTTAGGTAAATAAAATCAAGAATCTTTGGATAATAAGAAATATAAAATATGTAAGGGACACCTAAAATCAGAAATTTTTGTGTGATAAAATATAAAATATGTAAGAGAAATATAACATTTAAAATCATGAATCTTTAAAACTCTCTTATTAATAGATAAATAATATTTTTTTTATAGATACAAATTGAGATTTAAAAAATTTTTAAAAAAATCAAGAATTTCTTATTAATTAAAACAACTGTGATAAATAAAAGTATAAAATAATTTATTTGTTGACACATAAAATGTAATTTATTTTATTATTAATTAAACCCAGACCGTTTTGATGGAAGGTTCTTACAAAACTCCAATGGGCAATAGACCAATTCCTTGACGATTGTTTTAGGGGCTAAGGTAATAATGGATTTATTATTTTACAACAGACAAAAATCATAATTCGAATTACTAATATTTTAAAAATATATAAAAAAATTTCATTTATTAAAATATGTTATTATATATAATAAAAACTGAATTTCCTCTTAAAAGGTGATTAAATTGTTACTTTAATAATATTAATATAATAATATTTTTTTATTTTTTTTTAATAGAATACAAATTGAGGTTTAATAAGAAAATTAAATTTTTTTTTCCAACAATTTCTTACTAATTGTCTTTGAACTCAGAAAGAATTTTCAAAGCCATAAAGTCTCCCAACAAAAGAGAAGGAACTTAATGTCACGAGGAAGACGAAGAATAGTCTGTAAGTCAGTGGCATGTAGCAGCAGCGACCCATTTATCTTCTTCCCTCATTTTCCTTTCTTCCGATCACTTAATTTATCTTTCCTTCTCCAGACTACAAGAAAATGGATAAAGATCTGTACCTTTTAGCCTTAAATATTTTGTTGAAGTTGAGCAATATTGCTCTC
>CAOGCB011739943.1:0-17945 GCA_948266635.1 Cnidoscolus chayamansa | reverse complement strand
ATTATGTTGCCATCAGCTTGTGGTGAGGCCAATGAAAGGAATGGATCTTCTGAAGAAGAAGTTGATGTGAACAACAACTTTATAGATCCCCAGGCTGAAGATCAGGAACTGAAAGGTCAGCTACTCCGCAGGTACAGTGGATATTTGGGCAGTCTCAAGCAGGAGTTCATGAAAAAGAGGAAGAAGGGGAAGTTGCCTAAGGAAGCCAGGCAACAGTTACTGGATTGGTGGAGCAGACATTACAAATGGCCTTATCCATCGGTATGTACAATTAAATTAACATGCGTGCATGCCTACCCAACTTTATTAATCTTATACTTGAGATCTTTCTGTATGAACACAGAAGTACTCGTATATATTACATAGTTTTTAAGTCACATGCAGTGGTTAGATGTTTTTGATTTAGAGGATGGAGACAGACTTGTGAGCTTTAGCCCTTGACTACTTAGTATTTAACAGTTAGAAAGCAACCTAATGACATGCAACTTCATTAATCTGTGTTCTACTGTGGAGATTATATCAATTTTCATGATATTTTAAGAGGTGCATCTCGTGTCAACAGGAATCACAAAAGTTAGCCTTAGCTGAATCTACTGGTCTGGATCAGAAGCAAATTAACAACTGGTTCATTAACCAAAGGAAGCGACACTGGAAACCATCGGAGGATATGCAGTTTGTGGTGATGGATGCTACCCATTCTCATTATTACATGGATAATGTTCTGGGTAATCCATTCCCAATGGATATCTCTCCTACACTTCTCTGAAGATGACTAAATATATATTTAGGGTTCCTTGCTGTTGGAATGCAAGTGTAATGTAAATACTGTCATTGGACTTGGAATTATGTTATGTACTAGTATGCTTTTGGAGGCTATTAAATGTAACCGAATGTTAAAGCCCGTGGTCTTCTTATTCATAGATAGTTTTAAGTTTATATTGTTTTTAACAAAGTTGGATGTGAAAGGGTTAGTTGCCTAACTGCGAGGGGCATTGAAGTTTCTTTTGAACTGCATGCTAGCCTTTTGTTTTAATCTACAAGAAATTACGTCCAAATTTATCAGGGGTTCTATGCAGTTGTGGATTTGGCCTGTAATTTTGGACAATTGCAGTCTATTTAGTATTGCATCTGCATCCGCTGGATGCAAAGCTCTCGCAGCACCGATGCATATGGTGGGATGGCACTGAACCTAGCCACTTTGCTCTACTTGTTAAGGTGGCTATAAGAAGAAGGTATTTTGTGTGGAAATACCTTGTTGATATAAGCTCAGATCTTGAACAAAGGTAAGGTTCATGAAAGAGAAATAAATTTCAGTGTAATCTCAGTGGCTGTTATGCATAATCGATTCAGGACAGTTGTATGCTCCGGTGGCTATTGGGCATCATGCATCTTTTAAAACCAATAGGAATGCAGGTGGAGTTATTTTTAAGGGATGATTTGAGCAGAACGTGTTCAAAGTTTTGTATTCAGTTTTTTAACATGATCACTTGTTTCGTCATTTAATTTCTTTTTCGTATAATTAATTCTCATAAAAGATTGATGTAGTATAATTGTCAATTGTGATACGATATATTAAAATTTAGTGATAATTAATTACTATAATAAAATCATTATATTATATCTACATCGATTTCATGAAATAAATTGTCAATAATCCAGTGTTACAACACAAGAGCAACACGAGCTTCATGGGCTGGCTGAGGTTGTTTGAAATGGGTTGGACACTTGCACTGTTGCATATATGTATGATCTGGCCCATTTAAGCAACGAAAAGCCACAAGAAAGAAACCTCAAAAACGAAAGCCGAACAAGCTGGGGTTTTACACTTAAAAATCTCCCAAGTGCCTCCTTGGTTCTTTACTGTAAGGTTACTGGGCGGGCGGATCCAAAAGCTACTGTCCTGTTTTAGCCGACGAATTCGATCGATATCGGAAGGTTACTTTCTGTTGTTTCCCGATTAATATTTCTCAGTTTCCTGCTTTCTTCATCTGATTTTATTTCCGTGAATCATTTTCTCGAACAGTTACTGGGCCTTAACATTGCTTTAGCCTTTGGAGGCAGATGAGCAGGTGATGTACCCTTATTGCGGTAGCTAGAGCCTGCCTTTCCTAGTTCTTTAAACTATGGCGGTGTCGATTTCGAGAAGGATTTTACGCTCCTTTGGCTCCTTGGACGTTGGTCGTTTTGGTTCTCCAGGTCTCACTCATCAATCATTTCGAGCTTCTCATGGTAGGTTACCTTATTTCTCTATACTGAATTTGCTTAATGGGAATGTCTAGTGACTTCAAAAGTGTTTAGTTTCCTTTACCTTTGTTGACTTCACCTGGGACAGATTTGTGTAGCCCCGTCCCTGGAAATTGCTTATTTTCTGCAGAATCTTCAAGCTTTGTAAAGGTAGTTTCACATTTTGTTAAATCAAGAGCCATATCAGAATGCATTCCCTTCTTTCGAGGTCATTGCAGTCATGAGCCTGTTTTGCATCTTGTTTTAATTTAGGGTGGGTCAGCGTCCCTTGCATATCGGAGGTTTTCAACGGCTATCCTGACTCCTGGGTCAAGTGATGGTGCATTACCCTCTGATTTATTATCCACAAAGTCTGTGTTAACTCCGGAGCGGAAAATTGGTATGGAAAGAGAATTTTGCTTGCATGAATTTATAGCTGATGCATGTATGGAAAAAATGTAGCTGCTGAAATTAGTGACGTCTACTTCATTTGACGTCTTAATTCTTAACTAAAAATTCAAATGGTATTTAAACAAGGTTAGAGTGGTGAGTTATTTATTTATTTTTCACTAAAAATTATGAACATTGAAAAAAAATCAATATTTCATATGCAATATGTCGACTGCTTTGATATTAATTTTATCTGTTGGTGAATATATGCTCTATTTACAAATTACAATGAAGCTTATTGTAGCCATAACCATCACCCTAACTTTTGACCACTAAACTCTAAGTTCAAGACTGTTTTATGTTTCATATTGATGGGCAAAACTTAATTTTTTTGTATTAGTTTATAAATTTCATAAGTTCCACATGAAAGTGTTTCTTGTATTTTGGAATTACGTTTATGAAAATAGAAATGTATTTATATTAATTGTGATATATCTAAAAATGGAATTTATATTTGCAGTGTCTGAAATATTGTTATATTGTTTTCTTAGTTGTCTTCAACAGGCTATTATGTCTTAGTTATTCTATTTGTTGCCATCACTTACTTCAGCAGATTCTACCCATTGTTCATAATTATTTTTATGTCTGCCATTTTGTATGCTGTTTATATTGATAAGCGGAACTGAACAGATTGAAGGTTCACTTTTAGTATAGGTTGACATTACATACTTGATGTTGACTCTTGGTGTGGTTTTGATTTGGTAATTGTAGATTTAAATCTGTTATTTCCTTAATAACTTAAGAAGGCTTTTCTTGTTTTACTTTTGTCTAGGACATTTTCATATTCTGCCTGGAACTTATTCTATATTCAGTTTTACTCTTCTTTCTTTTATTTTTATGATGCACAAATTGTTGATTTCTTTTAAGTTTATGTTGTGATACAGGCCTTTATCAGGACTTGGTAATTCCAGTGACGAATTTTCACAATGAGGACAGGGGATTTATTGTTTTGGCTGGTGATGTTTTTGATGTGCCCATTAAGAAGCATATTATCCATCGTGTTGTGCGATGGCAACTTGCAAAACGACAACAGGTGATAGTAAACATTTAAAAAGATTTAAAGAATATAATTATGCGACATTGATGGTACTATGATTTAAATGTTATGGAATTATGGAAAGGGTCTCATTGGTTTGCTTGAGGCATAGGATAACCATTTTGAATATTAAGTTTGTTGTTTCTTTAAATTCTTGTCAGAATCACAGTAGTTATTTGTTTGGTTATTGGAAGTCAAGAAAAAAGGTCCTGTTTCTGTTTGATGATTGATCCCATTAGACTTTTTTACAGAAGTATCTGAGGGCTATTGCATGTGAAAGGAAAATGGAAGTGGGAGAAGATGAGGGTCGATGTTTCGAACTGTTGATGAATTTGTCCTTACTTTTCATATCATTCATACAAAGTGGCTTAATTCTGTTACTAGGCAAGCTGTCTGAGATACATTATTGATATGCAACATGTTACATATCTAATAAAATTACAACTGCTATATGATGAACTAATTTTATTATTATTAGATATGTCATATGTTACTATTAACTCACTTTTATGTTAAACTTCCATAATATAAAAAATGATTTTGATACATAAATGTTGGGAAGGTGATGTAAAGAATCTCATGGGATTCAAGTTGTCTACAGGGAACACATTCAACAAAAACAATCAGTGAAGTTAGTGGGACTGGAAGAAAACCATATCAACAGAAAGGTACTGGTCGAGCCAGGCATGGAACATTGCGTGGACCGCAGGTATAGAAGCTTTTTTGCCCTACTCAGTGATCAGGTGGTTGGTTTTTTATGCTGTTGTGGCATGACAGTGATTTTGCTGGACTTTAACAGTTCAGAGGAGGTGCTATAATGCATGGCCCTAAGCCGCGGAGTCATGCTATTAAATGCAACAAGAAGGTTAGGCGTCTAGGATTGAAGATTGCTTTGACTGCTCGAGCAGCAGAAGGAAAGGCATGTCTTTGTACCCCAATTTATAATTTTATGAATGCACTCGTGACAAGGTTAGAAGTTTTTTTTTTTTTTTTTTTTTTTTTTTTTTGAGATAGCCTGTCTGGTTACCATATCTTGCATCCATGGACTGTATGGACTCTATTTATCGTCAGTGAGACGCAGAATTGCATTTCTGCATAGTTAATGCATGGTTCTGTGTTGTGAGAGATGCTGGCTTGTTTGTGATTTTCATCTTCATTTATCAGAAGATATTTCTATTGTTAAATTTCAGCATCTATTCCTCCAGTTGCTACTGAGATAGGTTAATGCTTTCGGGAAAGATGCTGGCTGTTTTGTGATTATCATCTGCATTCTTACCAGGCATTGGGAAAGATACTGTTCTTACTTGTTATGTTGCTTCGTTGCCATCAGTTTAAGCTCTATGATTGGTCTTCAATATCAAATTTTCCAATAACTTATGTGGCTATATATCTTGTTATGTTTTTAGATTTCCTCTTTGACAATAGCTTCTCAATTTGAATTCTTTAAGCATGTCCTTCCATATATGGAGCAATGATCTTCAAAACATTTTGGTAATATACAGCTTCTGATTTTTGAGGATTTGGAGATCCCTACTCATAAAACTAAGAATATTGTAAACTATATCAACCAAATGGAGAACACCAAGAAGCTACTGCTGGTAGATGGTGGCCCGATTAATGAAAAAGTGAAGTTGGCTACACAAAACCTGCACTATGTCAACGTACTACCATCAATTGTAAGTTGTTACTTGGAATTTGTGGTCCTTTTTCACAATATGGTTAGATATGGAATGAAAACTTGCTTTCTGGATCTTGGATTGAATAGGCTACATTTTAATAATCTATCGAGTTTATGGTCCTTCTCGGTGTAATTCAGGGACAAAGCCTGAAGTTCAGGCTCGCAAAGCTAAAACTGTGTCATAACTCTGTGGCTCTCTTGCATTGTTGATATGTTCGTCTGTTATTTCATTTGAGAATTCTTACTTTGGAAGCGAGTGCTATAACTATCATGAGAAATCTGCTGAAGACATCCCAAAACCTAACCTTCTTTTTCCCCATCTATCGAATTGTTGCATACTTCTCTACTTCTATGGTAATGGTTTTTCTTGAAATTATCCAAAGCTTTTCCCATGCCCTTTAGATTCTCTTTGCATCTTACCAGGAACATATGAAATTTCTTTCATGTTCAGACAAGTAGGATTATTTATGGAAGCGGGGATCAGTGTCTCTGAGCTTGCAATTTTTTTTTTTTTTCTTTTCAGGGCTTGAACGTCTATAGTATCCTGCTGCATGATACACTAGTGATGTCTCGTGATGCTGTAAACAGGATTGTTGAACGGATGCACACTCCAATTAATCGATGAACTGACGTCTTCATTTTTTGCTCTATTCCATTGGTACTGAGTTGAAGATGACCACAAATATCCTGAATAACTTGGTTCTTGTTTTCCCTTGAAAAAAATGCAAAATGCAGTTGGATATCCGTTTTGTTGTGCTAGTTTGCTCTCCAACTAGGAATTTGTTTAGTTGAATTAAACATGCCATGATTGTAATTTCTAGACAAATTTATTTCCTACCCCTTTTTTAGGGTTCTGTATACTTTATTGAAAATTAACACCCCATCTCATATTCGCATCATTTTTCATCTTTGATATTCACTTGAAAAATAATGTAAAAATGTTTGGCCGTAGTTACATAAAATGATAGATTATAGTTACGTAATGAGAATACTAAAAAAAAAAAAAAATGTTCACGTTATCATTTGTTATATACAAATGGCCGCAAATATAAAAATTTCGCATGGAAGGCTGCAGGGGACACGAAACGAAAGGACTCTGACGAATAAGTGACTGCAGAAAGTTAGTTTTTTGTTTTTTGGGGGGGGTGGCGGCGGGTCTAACTGCAGAAAGTTATCTGTGTGGAAGTTTAAAAGGCATGATGTGTCTTTATAGTAATTTTTGAGAACGAGGTATTGTTATAAAAATTTTAGTGAAATGCATGGTTCATAAATTTTATCTAATTAAACAAGTCTCGTTCCTAATTAACTAAATGAGAATTAATAATGTTTGGAAATAATGTCTGTCTTCTATCTTTCAATAGAAAAGTTTTTGAGTTTTAAATCAATCTTCTTTTTATTTATTTTTTTCTCGCATATATATATTTGCATGTAAATATAATTCTTTTTTATTTTTAATTAAATATTTATATTAAAATTCATGTATTTATTTATATGTTTCATTGATGTCTATAATAATTCAGTTTTAAATATCATAATTTTCAATTTATGACTAATTAATTATCGTATGTCTAATAAAAATGTTATTCTTATTAATGTAACGGCTATTTCAAAATTAAATTATTTTATATGTATTCGGATCACAAATTTGGTATTATAAAACTAAAAAAGAAAGTTAGATCAGCTTTGAAAATAATGGGTTACCTAAAAATGCCAGGTCAGTAACTAAAATGCTCATATGATTTGTAATAATAATTAAACATACGCATGGAAAAGTAACCGAGTCTGAGGTCAAAGGGTGACAGTTTCATTTCCTGCCTCTTCTCTCTCACCTCTCCATGAGACGAGAAGAAGCTAGGTCCTAGGGTTCCTCTCCCTCCATCCTCTAAATCTTCCCAAAATTCGCCGTTTTCACCTTCTTCAAATCTCACATTACTCCAACCATGGCCAAAACCAGACCAGGCCTTATCTCCAAGCGCAAACCTGGCAAAAGAGAACTCCTCTCCTACACCATTCACGGTACCAACAAAGTCGTCGAAGGTACCTCTACGTATACATATATACACTCTGTGTACATATACGTACACGTGTATTTGTACATGGGTATTTATATATTCTTTTCAAATGCTTGCCTTTTTAATGCTTTGGTGCTGCTGCTCCTGGTGTTTGGCAGTGGGGGATTGCGTGTTGATGAGACCAGCGGCCACCGGAAAGCCGCCGTACGTGGCCAAAATCGAGGGGATCGATGCGGACAGCAGAAACAATGTGAAGGTAAGGGTGAGGTGGTATTATCGTCCTGAGGAGGCGCTGGGTGGCCGAAAACAGTTTCACGGGGTCAAGGAGCTCTTCTCATCAGACCATTATGATTTGCAGAGCGCTCACACTATTGAAGGGCAGTGTATAGTTCACTCTTTTAAGAATTATACGAAGCTTGACAATGTTGGGGCTGAGGATTATTATTGTAGGTTCGAGTATAAGGCTGCTACAGGAGCCTTCACGCCTGACACCGTTGCTGTGTGAGTTTTACTGCCCTTTCTCTCTCTCTCTTTCAACTGGACTTCTTTCGTCAGTATAAGATTTTATTGGTATTGTGTTGGCTTGATGAAGGTATTGTAAATGCGAGATGCCATATAACCCGGATGATCTTATGGTGCAATGCGAAGGTTGCAAGGACTGGTGAAGTTTATTCCTTTTCTCTTAAAGAGTTGAAATTATTACTGTCTTTCATCCATTTGGCTAAAAGTTTTTTGCACCTTGTGTTGCGAGTATAAAAATGTTTACTGAATGATTGCAGAACAGTGAAAAGGAGAAAAAATCTTATCTGATTCGGGTCCATTTCCCTGATTGAATTCATAAAAGAAAATGAATTATTTTTGAAGTATGAATTTCAGCATTCAGCAATAAGCAAATGGTAGTCGGTATATGAATTTTAGACAGAAGGAAAGCTCAATGATCAAGGAACAAAGCTTTCTATTAAGAACAGAGAAATAGAAGAACTTACATGCTATTCATTAGAAGTTGAATATTTTGTTTTGTAGTTTTTTCAATATCTTGAGCACTAATTGGAATGCTTTACAGACACGTATTCCCTCCATTTTCTTGTCATTTGGCCCATAATATTATACGTTGATCTCATTCCAGTATGTCAAGACTGCTATTCAAGATGCGAATTGTTTTCCATTTAAGATAAGCATTGTCTTGACATTAGAATTTAAATTACTCAGGTATATCTCCATTTTCTCTATGCTCACTTCTGAGAAACTGCTTATGTAGCTGATGACTTTTTTTTTCTTCGGAGTGTCTGTTGTAGGTATCATCCTGCTTGTGTGGACATGACCATTGAAGAAGCAAAGAAGTTAGATCGCTTTATGTGCTCTGAATGTGCATCAGACAATGATGTCAAAAGTTCACAGAATGGATTTTCTATGTCACCAGCAGCCAATGGCGAGGTGAGAGGTTCTGATTCCAGTTTCACATCATGGAACATGATGGTTTGTTTGCCTGTTATTTATGAATGCTCTACAGTAACATGCTTGATGAACTATGTGCTGTTTCCCTGGGATGATCTTTATGTATCGTGTAGGGATTAACATGTAAAAGAATACTAAGTTAGACTCTCTTTAGTTGCTTTGTTTTTCACTCCATTTGCAACAACACAGATGAGATTGTCTATATGTTATCCTAATTGAATTTTTATACTATCAGAAATAAACTAAGTTTATCCAGGGGAAATAATGAAGATTATATTTCTTATATTTTTTACTAGAAGAGGCAATTTGGTGGCATTTAATATTGTAATTTGTGAGTTTAAAGCTGCAACTTGTTCTTTAAAATGTTTCGTCTTCATTGTTGTGTCTCCATCTTTAACTAATGTGCCATAATAGGTTATGCTGGAGCTGTGCAGATGCCAGAAGTATTTAGACACATCTGTTTTTTCTTCTGTTGCTGCATTTTCCACCTCGTAATCCCCAGATGTTGATAATGTATTTTGGATCCATACTTCTAGAATGATTCATGTGCAGCATTATTTATAGATTCATGTCCACATTGTTCATTGTGTATTGATTTTGCTGCTTCTTGGTTATGCTCTAGTGCTTCTGTCATTGAGAGCTCACAAGCTCCAAACTGTTGAAAATATTAGTTTTTCTACGAGTGTTTGAATGAAATGGACTTCATTTCAATTACTCATGTGTAAATTAAGATTTCTGTTGATTTGCCTTTTCAATTTCATTATGCATTTTCCAACATATCTTAAGAGTGGCTCGTGACTAGATGTGATTAACAGTTAACATCTGTATGTGTATCCCATTTTTCAATAGAATGGGTGTTGTTTCATTATTTGTATTTCATTTTGTAGATGACTTTGTGCCCTGATTCTGTATGAACATGCTGCTTTTATTTATTCATCCTTTTTGTTTGTAGCATCACACTTTGAAGCATTATTGATCTTATTAGCTTTCACTTATAATAGACCCAGCAGAGTATTTGGAAAATATTTAAATACATTACATGCTTGTGTATATGTTGATGTTTTTTGCATACATTTATCATCATAAGAATACTTTAAGGAGTATTTTTTAGTCTCTTGATTCTAGTTGAGGACGTGTAACATCGATTATACATGTAATATGGAGAACTTATTTTTCTTCTGTACAAGTTTTTGCATACAGGGTAGTTTCTGTTGTATGTGACAGTTCTTACCCTATGCTATTTAATTGCAGGTAGAGACCAAGCGACAGAAGAGATGGTGCGGTTAGGGGGGGTCAAAAACATGCATGGGGAGATGGGACCGTTCTTGCAGATTTAGCTTTATAGAATTTTGTTGTGGTATGGGATGTATAGTGCAGAACTATGGTGTGCTTTGCTCAAACTATGGGCTGTCAGTAATTTATGTGTTCATATTGTAGTATATGTAGCTGTGCTAGCTTTAGAACATTTTGTTACCAATGTATCCAGAAAAGAGGTTTAATTTTCTGCGTGGCTAAAAGGTTGGATCTAATTTTTGGAGTAGAGAACTTTTTGGTATTCAATCTGCAATCAATTATAGTACCTCATAATCTGTTTGGTTAGAGGAAATCTAACTCAATGCTGCAGTCAATCATATTATGATGTTGATGATGATATTAGCGCCCAGAACTATATGTTATATGCATAGCGCATTTCTTAGAAGTTCATTGCAATTTGCAAATTGAGTTTTGAGGTTGGATGGCCAAGGAAAAAGCCAAATAGCAATTTTGCTTATCGTATTTGTTCACGTGGGTACACTGTCGTGCACAAGGCTTTAAGGCCAAATTTTCCAGTGTTATCTGCCCTACAAGAAAGTGATCGGGAGACTCTTTGATCCTGTTAATATCACTGGCAGGGTTAAAGATTTAAAACTACTTCAATTACTGTACGGCCATTTCAGGTGGGGTGAGTTAGGCACATGACGTTATCCTACTGCTGCTAATAGAGACTATGCAGTGGGTATATATGTACTGTACGTTCCGGTAGATTTGATCTAAATTACCAACAAAAAGTGGGCTCTGCAACGATTGAATCACTGGTTAACGCCAATGCTGAAATATATTCCTATAATCCTACTCATTGTGCATTTAAATCTTGATCATGAGTGATGGGAATAGGTTTGTATTGGTGGTAACGATAACATGGTTGTGAATTAAAAAGTCGGAATTCAACAGTGTATTGGTGTGACATTTTTAACAAAGGTGCCAAAAATGTCAAAATTGATTGCGATGTGAAGACCTTGCAACAATGGTTCGGGCTTGTGGAGATGGGGGAGGGCAAGATGTCCAAATATACAACACTGCCTCATCTCAACGTTCTTATTTGCATGGATTGGGCATGAAAATGTAAGCTTCTATCACGTTCAAGGGCAACTTCAATATATGCATTGACCCTATTCTTTTCAAGAACAGTCGGTGTACTTAACTTCGCTCTTAGCGGAAGAAGAAACAGTTGCATTTCATGATCATGATCCTATAAAAAAAATTGGAACTGAACAGGTATATCACCATCACCGTCTTTTCTTCTATAGGGGAAGGGACTAAAGCTTTGTTTTTAGTTCAAGAAAGGTGCTGTGGAATAGGGATGCCTGCAGGTTTATGTTTCTTATCATATAATTATCTCATTATTAATTGAATCTAAAATTCCTTGTACCAATGATTAGACCGAATTTCCATCTCATGCAAAGAACGACCAGCTTCTTGAAAGCGCCCTGCAAATCGGAAGCTACAACATGTTCCGTAGCTTAAAACACACTGTTATTGGCTTCTATATATCTTCATGCCATTCCTTCTTAGGTCTTATACATGCTCAGTCCTATCTGCTTAAACATCTCTCTCTCTCTCTCTCTCTCTAGTTACAAACTAATATTTTGTTGGTTTTTTTGTCATTATGAGATTAACACAAGAAGCGCAGGTAAAAATGCAGGCGCAGGGATATTCACACAGGCGTCAATCCATTAGATACAAGTTTTGCTAACGATCCTTTCAATCCCCTTTACACCAAATGTTTCTCTTTTTTCAAAATCATTCCTTAAAATGTTAGAACAAAGAAAATTCAATTTTTGTCAGGGGACAATGAATGAACACAAATTAACACAGCGTATTGGGCCAGATGCACCACCAGAAGACACACTCGCAATATGTCTGTGATGTTCTCATGTTATTTGTACAACGAGCAGGACTCTTCGTACCGCAGGCTGCTGGTAACCATGGCAAGCTAGGACTTTCAGCTGTTGTGATCTAAAGCCCTTGGGATGTTGGAGTAGCTGCTTGCAGCACAGACAGAAACTATCCTGATTCACTTGTTGGAAATGATAAAAAAAAGTTGGAGTTGCGAGTTTGTCGGGTAATCTCAAGCTCCAATCATCCATGTCTGACATGTTTCATGTAATTGCAGGAATTGGATATGAATCCTTGAATACTAATTCATCAGCACCGATCCATTCCTCGGTGGGTTGTTTCTGCATACGCAAAAGGGACGTTCCTAAGGACTCCACGACATGTTGAAGAATGCCAAAATCCAGAGCTATTGCACCCCAATGTAGTGCGAGAAGTACTGTTACCTGCACCTTCTCAGCTGGTTTTGTATAATGAGTCATGACACATCCGCCATAACTGCTATTGTTGAACCAAGAAGAACTTTATGATGATATAAGGGTTTTGCTCTAGTTGCAAACTGTTGGTTTTTTTTGGAAGATGATAACAAGAAATAAATTTATTAAAGTTTAAGGGATATTAATCAAACTCAGCTTATCTTCAATATTTAACTTATTCTTTTAAGACAACAAGATAAAATATCTATATTTCAACACAAACTATCATTCTTGGCTATTTCATTGCAGAACCCATTCCCTCTGCGAGTTCACGTTATATACCAAAATTTGTTGATGCACAGGTATTTAGACTACATCAGAAAAGCAATGATACCTGATCACATATGTAGATTGTATTTCAAAGGGATAAGAGGATTTGTGCACAGGCAGCTAGAGGAGATGGTAGACTTGCAGCTTTTGGGGGTAGAGCTCTCTTGTTTAGTAGATTCGCTTCCGGGGGAGCAGATTTTGTTGACATTAACAAGAATCTCGCTAATGGGCTAAAAGCCAGATATCCTTGCACCAGGAGACCATGCATTGGCAGCCGTGACCCTTCTTAGCGCCTAAGATCATCTGCTCATAGGTAATAATTAATCATGAAGCATAGATTGAAGATTGCATAATCATGCTTGTCGCCCAACTACAATAAAAATTGACCTCTAGCCACCCGGCAACCTGAATCTCCCTTTGGTTACAAAATCAGCACTATAGGTTTCCAAACTGTGCGGAGCGTTGAGAATGTAGGAGGCAAGTCAGACACATATCTACTGGAAGGTTAAATCATGTTATTAGAATCCATCTTAAATTTAAATGATATGGAAAAATATTGACAATTGCTGAGGATCATCAACTTTTCACCGTTGCTTTTCTACCTCTATCGAAAAGCTATGTATCAGATAACCAACTAATCGTCCGCAGTCTAAGAAAATGAAAATCATGGAGCTCTTCCCGATGGATTACGTGTTCGAGGCAACCACTTGTAGTCTCTGCATTACTCTCAGATTCACAGCATGGATACACAAGGTAGTGGCTGTTAAGATACAATGGTCACCTGCTATGGAAAGAATAAATAAATAATCTTTCACTGCACTTCATCATTTTTATCCTTGAAGACTCTCCACCCTTTTAAGAGACTCTCTAGAGTATATGTAACTTGACTCAGAACAAATGAAATAATAGCGAATCTATGAATGTTACAGGTTACTAGCACTACAAGCCTGTAGAACTACGAAGTTTTATTCTGTAAAACACATGCACTCTTTACATCGTGGAAAACGGTAAACACTCCTTGCAGTAGGTCTTTCAAAAACATGTTTAGTTTGCCTAACTGCCTTCCTAACTCTTTGCTCAAACACTTTCCACTCTATAGTAGAGTTCTTCATGAATATGGCTGCAAGTCTCCGCTTATTTGGCCGTATAGTTGGCATTCTCCCTCCACCATAATATGTTCGATATCCAGCAACCAAAGATGACAGCTGACTCCCGGAGTCTGTCATGGCAAATGCATCAGCAGCAGTGCATGCTATGAAGTCGAGTGCAGCTAGCTACAGAAAAGATGGGCTTGTCATGCATTTGTACAGTCACAAGAAAGAAGTCCATTACTAAAGCTCAATGTCAATAACACAATTTTGAATCATTTAATGGTATTTTGAAGATCACTATAGAAGAGAAGCCCCCTAAAGCTGAAACAAGACTACTGAATGCAAAAAGAGCCAATCCTCCGGCCAGAAACTTCAAAGAATCAATATCCAACCTAGAAACTTCAAATACTCTTGACCTTCAATTTTTGGACAGTTGGAAGACTAATTCACAGTCCTATTGCATATCTTGCACTCTCATAAAGAAAATACCTGTCATCCGTACAGAAAAGTTCATGGTAGATTCCAAACTCAAAGGGAAGGCCATCGACGGATTATGTTTCTGCCAAACAGGTCTTATAAGGAAGAGAAGATTTTGGAAGAGGCCCATCCTTTATCGAATGAGTTGGTTAAACTTGAAACTAAAACCTATTGGCTTGCAGCTATCTAAGGCTCTCCGCATTGAGATAATTAAACTCCATCAAGGTTCCTTTCCAGTATACATCCTCCACCGCAAATAAAAAAAGAAAAGGTTGGTATATTTATTTCAAAAGTCTGATAAGCCTTTTTAATGTTCTTTTTTTTTTCTTGCTAGGATATCATACACTAAAAGTGTAAAGAATCAAGATCAAAATTTCTCAAGATTTGCACAGAAAATTTTCCTCACTTCACCTAGTGCATTAAATTAAATACAGCAGAAAACCAAAGAGATGAGCACCATTTATTACCTGAGATGAGAAATTCGAGAATGGTTCCAGTTCGGTTGCTGTAAGCAGTTTCTCTTTAGTTACTAAATTAGGATACAAGTTGGTTAAAGCAGCTAACCTAGCTTGTCCCCCATATATATTTGCACCAGCCACAAATATATGTGTCCTTCGGTTGAAACCAAGAGCAGCAAGCATAAGCACTGCTTCTTCAGGTGTCAGTGGACACAGGCCTTCTGACCTGAGCACTGCAGGAGAAGGTAGCCTGCAACAAGTCAAACAATTAACTGAAAAAATAATGTACACATTTCCTCCCAAAATATATAACACAAAGTGGTTATGACCTCTTCAGGGAATTTCTTCTTTATGAAAAAATTTACTTCACTGAAGAATATTAGAAAATGAAGTTCATCAATCCTATTTAGACATACCAAAATGAGAAAACAAGGAAGAATCAACTGTTGCGGATAGCAATTATGTAAAGGCACCAGTGGATCCAGCAAACTATAAGAGGTGAAGACATGCATTTGATACACATACATAGAATATGTGGGAGCAACACAACAGCAAAATTGCAGAAGTGCATACCTTTTTGTCTTCTCAAGAAGTGCCAGTGCAGGGAAATGAATTTCACGGTATGCTTTCAACAAATTTCTTTCTTCTTCACCACCACCATATTCGCATAAAGAATGTGCTACCATATCAATTTCAAACCTCAAATGTAGAGCTAGATATCTCGAAGCTTTTCTGGAATGACCACCTTCTTCTTTCACATTTAGTTTTGCAGAAGGACCGACAAGATAACGATCCAATGGTCCAAGATGAGACACACGTTTATGCAGCCTTTGAAGAAGCAAAGCACCAGTTTGTTGTATTTTGGGAATAAATTGCAGCGCGTGAAAGTTACATCTGCATCGAAGTCTCTAGATGAAGTCCCCATATTAGGAAGAACAAAGTAGGAATGAGGATCAAGGATAATGACATAATTCTTACAATAACTGATAACTTGTATTGGAATAGAGAGAAATGAAGGCTAAACATTTACCTGCAACTGAAACGGTATTGGATCAAATGCCAAGCGGTTCCCAAATCCAATGAAATGGACAACTCTATTTTTCAGCAATATAGGGAGAATATTTTTCAAGTAAAAGCTTGGCTTTGACTCTTTCCTAATATCTACATCAGTCACCTGGTCACAAATTGAAATATCACTATCACAACACTGGCGGTAAATAAACCTGATTAAATTAAAAAGATGTTCAAAATTAATTGAGACATCAAACTCACAACACTCCCAATTGCCTCCAAGTCTAGTGAGTGTAGCTCCTCCGGAAGTTCCTTCACTATCCGAATATCAGGAGTCAGGTAATTAATAAAATGCTCCTCCTGATAGATATCGCTGAATTGACTATGGAATATAACATTTGACATAGTTAATTAGTTTTTCTAGTTAATTTCTTTTTCATCTAAATATTATAATCACATGATACAGTTAATCACTTTTCCACCTAAATCATGCAATCAGACATGAGAATTTCTGCTGGGTGGGGTGGGGTGGGGGGTGGGAAGAAGAGGGTGCGGGAGATGGCCAAGACATTCACAATATGAAATATAAGACCACCTATTTGAAGCAAAAACTTTTTTGTGAGAATGTTAAAAGAAACCAACTTAAGTGTCAACTATCACGGCAAATACTATGGATTGATGATTATAGTCCATCTAAAAATCAATAATTTGTTTTCACTTAAGGGAAAAAGTGTGAAAGGGTGAAATGTTACCTTGCATCTCTCCAGACACTACTGTACATAAATTTAGGAACAACAAGAGTTGAATTCAGCAACCGTGCAACAACAACAGCATTGCAAACCTATTTTCAATTAATCCATTTGAGAAGCATAAACAAATTAGAATATGTTAACCTTAAGAAGCAAAGAAGAAACACACAAAATTATGAGTTCAGCCACCTAAGAAAATTCATGTAAGCTGTAATTGGTTGCAGGCATTACTTAATACTTACAGCTACTCTCTGCTGGTTTATCCCTCCATTTGCTGTGACCGTAATATAACCGTTGGTTCCCCCTATTAAAGTAACACAGAAAGTATCACGTCAGAACTTGCTTTCTGCACCCATAAGATGCACCTTCTCACTAATTTTTAAAAATATCCATAGCATATTTTCACACAAACATGCCATGCAGACAAAATAAAATATGATTTAAGTTGCATTGTCATGTCTATGCGCACACACAAAATGCACATGCACAAATAAGGAGAGAGAATTGAAAGAGAAATTTGGTCACCACTAGGATCCCAGCTACGTTGATCAGCACAAGGTATCCAAGCAGAGGCCTCAACAAATGGTTCTTGCCACAAATCTTTTGGCTCATTTTTATTCTGTCACCATATGTAATAACACAGGCAATCAATTAATATGCATTGCATGGAAAAGGAAAGAAAAAAAAAAAAGGTTGAAACTAATTAATTTGCCAGACAGAAAAACACTAGATAAGAAATGATATTCAATTACCTCTGCGAGGGCATGGGCAGCCAAAGCCAACATCCTTTCATAGGGACCTTTTCGTGGCCTTTTTCCTTTGTTAATCTTTTTCCATTTTTCCTGCCCACATTCCAAGAATATAAATCACAATACTCAAGCAGCACAGCTTTACTACAAATGAAGGTCCCCTTCCACACTACTTTAGCTGAAGGTCTCAAACACTTCCTAGCTCCCAATAACAGAAAACCCGTTTTTTTTTTGCCTTTTTCTTTCCTGAATTAGTAAAAATAAGATAAGGTAATTAGAAAATTTTTAGCTTTTAGTATTAAAAGCCAAATCTTTTCAGTTTCATTCATTCATATATCTCGCAACTAAGCAAAGTTATCCATAAACAACTCTTCCTGGTGGAGTCCGCATAAGTGAAGCTCAATAGGGGGGGGGGGGGGGGGGGTTGGGGGGTTAATTATGGCCCATTTTGTTCACATTAAAGTAGGGTTAGGAAGTAAGGGTGGGGCTGCCAAAGTCTATATAAAGCATCACTTTTCTTTTTGTAAGGAGATTATCAAAATTAATACAACTTATTTGGTTTTTGCCGAATTTTCAAGAGAGCTTAGAGTGATTCTTGGTTCTTGCAATTGCATCAAGAATAAGGTTTGATTTCTGAATGTATGATTCTTATTCTTG
>CAOGCB011737019.1:0-10446 GCA_948266635.1 Cnidoscolus chayamansa | reverse complement strand
TACCCTTTATTTGAATAAGGGATCAAAGTCAACGTAGTTCGAAATGCCTTTTTAAAAGGGCTTTGATTTTTGGGTACTTAGTACCAAAATTGTTTTTTGGGCACTTGGTGCCTAAATTGTGTTTTTTGGGCACTTGGTGCCTAAATGTGATTTTTGGGCCTTTAGGGCCAAATTGTGATTTTGGGCTTTTAGGACCTAATTGTGAATTTTGGGCCTTTAGGGCCGGATTGTAATTTTGGGCCTTTAGGGCCAAATTGGGATATTGGGCCTTTGGGGCCAAATTGAGTTTTTGGGCCTTTAGGGCCAAATTGGGTTGTTGGGCCTTTAGGGCCAAATCTGGTTGTTGGGCCTTTAGGGCCAAATCTGATTTTATTGGGTCTTTTAGGCCAAATCTGATTTTATTGGATGAAAATGAGCTGGAATTTAGGCAATTTATTGCAAAAAATGATGAAATTTAGGCTTTTAGCCACAATTATTGATTAATTGGAACCTTTTTCGCCGATTTATTCGAACTAGGGGTGATATGCCTGAGTTATGGATTAACTAGGCATTCTTGGCCCATAAGTTCGGATCTTAAGCTTGAATACCTCGATTATTGATTAACCGGGCATTTAAGTTTTAGATCTATTTTAATTAAATCTTAATGAGATGGATGCAATGATTAGATTCAGAGTTGGAGTAGAAAAGTAGTATGTATATGATACTTGAATTGAAATAGGCAGAGTCTTAGGGGCGTACCTGATTAAGACGTCTTCTACTGCGGAGCTTCAGCTTGTCAGATCTCCAATAATGCTAGATTAATTGGGTGATCACAAAACAACTAAAATGATACAAAAAAAACTAATGAATGCAGAAAGCAATAAAAGAATCACAATGAGCGAGGGAGGGAGAGTGATTGTCCGTCAACACAGACTGAGTGAGTAAAAATGAAGGTTGGGGGTTGCTTTTATAAAAAAAAATCGGCTTGAGGGCAGCTGGACCGACCGTGTGCGGCGGTTGCGCCCGACGTGTGTGGCAGTTGCGTTTGCCGTGGACGGCAGTTGCACCAGCCGTCGAAGGGTGGTTGGACCCGCCGTGGCCGGCGGGTGCACCCGCCGTCGAAGGGCGGTTGGACCCGCCGTGGCCGGCAGGTGCACCTGCCATCGAAGGGCGATTGGACCCGCCCTGGACGGCAGTTGCATTCACCATGGATGGCAGTTGCGCCCGTCAGCGAGCTATTTGCCTAGTTGGTTTTCGTTCCGAAGGCTTTTTCGTGAGTTCCGTACCTCCGAAAATTATTCCGAGGATACCTTCAGATCCCTCGCAACGTTTCGGACGTTTTGAGTACCATATTAGCCTATTTCTGAAAGATTTTCTGGAAGGCCTCCGGTCCGGCTGGACTATTTGCAGTCCAAGAAAATAGGCTTTCCGAGACTAACAATTTGAGTATTCACAGTTGCCCCCACTGGCAGCCATAAAAATGATTTATGGGAGCCAGTGGTTGTCTGAATGGCGAATTTTGAGTTCGAGGACTTTTGGGGTACTTAGTACCAAAAAATTAGGAAATTCTGGGACTTTGCGGCCAAACTGGTTTTTTTGGGCCTTTGGGGCCAACTTGGTTTTTATAGGGCCCTTAGGGCCAAATTGATTTTTTTGGGCCTTTAAGGCCAAATTGTTTTTTTGGGCCTTTGAGGCCAAATTGATTTTTTTGGCCCTTGGGGCCTAATTGATTTTTCAGGCCCTTGGGGCCAAATTGATTTTTCGAGCCTTTGAGGCCTAATTGATTTTTCGGGCCCTTGAGGCCAAATTGATTTTTTGGTCCTTTAAGGCCAAATTGATTTTTTTGGGCCCTTGGGGCCAAATTAATCTTTTTCGAGCCTTTAAGGCCAAATTGATTTTTTTGGGCCTTTGGGGCCAAATTGATTTTTTTGGGCCCTTGGGGCCAAATTAATTTTTTTCAGTCACAATATGCAAAGTTGGACCAAAAGTCTATTCAAAGTAGAAAAGATCAATTCTGGGGAGGTATGGTATCTCTAATTGCTACCCTTAAGGGAGTGGTCATTTACTGAGACTTTTTATAGGCTTACATCAGACTTTGAGACTCGAAGGCCCATGTTTTTTGGTTCGGAGCCATGATGGAGGAAATGTGCCCCCTCTTGGAGGAGGTTCTGCACAATTATAGGGTGCCCCCCGAATGCCCCTTTGGTCAGACATGAGGTCAAAATTAGGTATGTTTGGTCGTTTGAAGGCCTGCTTCATTTTAGCCGGCCACAAGCTAGGACTATGATTGTTGATGATCAGAAGGCAATTCTGCTACCGTTGATTGATGAATTTTTTGAGTCTCAATCAGATGACCCAGACCGGATGATGTTGAGGATACAAGCCTTTACTTTCTGCTTGCTTGCTGGTTTATTCAACAAGGATCGAGGCTTTGGAGATTTGCAATTCTGCCCTGATGGAAGGGATGATTTACATTGGTAGTATTGTTCTCGCTGAGACTGTTTGAAGTCTGGATCGAACAGCTTTAGGCCATGAAAATTGGTCAATCTTTCCTTCGTTTTTTTTTCTTTTTCTTCTTTTTCTTTTTTTTTTCTTGTTTTTTTCTTTTTCTCTTTTTTATTTCTTTTTTCTTTCTCTTTTTTTTTTTTTTTTTTCTTTTTTTCTTCTTTTTTTTCTTCTTTTTCTTTCTTTTTCTTTTTTTTTCTTTTTCTTTTTTTTTTCTTTTTCTTTCTTTTTTTGTCACCTCACCTTAGAAAAGATTAGGAGGAACGCACTGCTGAGTGAGTTGGAGGGATGGACTGACACAGGCGAGGAAATTGTTTTAGCTCTTAGAGAGACAGGTGAGACTTCGGGACCTATAGAGGACACATATGATATTGCTTCATGCAGACATAGAGAGACTTAGTTTTAGACTAGATTCTAGAAGGGATACGGACGATGTTGCTTCATGCAGATATAGAGACTTAGTTTGGACTAGACGATGTCGCTTTATGCAGACATAGACTCTAGGGATTTTTTTAGACTTTGGTCTTTTTGTACTTGATGGAATTTTGACTTTTTTGGGTCATTAATGATTTTTCTCGAAGAATAGACATATGAATGATGATTTTTATATCTTTCCAAGCATCTCTTACTTTATCTTTTTTCTTTTTGCTCTAATTTTTGCCTAAGCCGGCCTTTCGGGTTTTCGACTTAGCGAGCTTTTTGCTCTAACTTTTTCCTAGACCGCCCTTTCGGATTTTCAGCCTAGCGAGCTACCCATTTTCGCCTTAGCCGCCTTAACTTAATTGTCCCTTATAAAAATAGTCTTAGCTATTATCATTCAACACAAAAAATGCAATTAAAGCCTTAACTCCAATGACTCAGGTAAGTGAGTTAAGAGTATCCAATCTTGAATATTAGTGTGAGAAAGTGTTCGTAGGGATCCCTATGAAACCTGGTCACTTGGGTGATGAGCCCGGGATGTCCCAACTCAATGAACTCACAATAATAAGAAGGGCGGAAAGGCAAATTAGAAAAAAAATGTTGAATGATAAGTGAAAATAAGACTAAATTAGAAAGGGAGAAATTCTAGGAAAAAATGGATACCATATGCTTTCACTTTTTGTTGTCTTGTTTAGAAAGAAAAATTGAGAGAGCTTATACTTGCTAATATTCTATGAAGTTTAAATGAATGTTTTTCCTCATGAACTAAGAATGTTTTCTTTTGAAGCAAAATTCAGTTGCTAAACACTGGGATTAAAAATCAGTTTTATTTAGATTAACTGCTAAATTTCAACTAAATTCTAGTTACAAGTTTCACTATGGTTACAGCTACAGGCACCAGAAGTTCAATGATAGATTTCTCCTATTCATCTTTATTTATTTTTCTTAAGGACAAGCAAAAGTTTAAGTGTGGGGATGTTGATAAGATCATATTTTACTTATATTTTCTTTCAGAACTTGTGTTAAATTTATGTTAATATCATAAGAAAATATAAGAAATTGGTACTTGAATGATATTTATTGTGAAAACTTAGGTTTAGAGGACCAAAAAGCAGAATACAAAAGAAGGCCACCAGCTTTCATTTAAAGAAGAAAAGAAGGATGACGACCTACAATCAAGGCCTCCAGCCTTGAGCTAGCCCTAAAATAATTGTGATTTGGACTACATTCAAAGCCACCAGTCTTAAAGCCAGCCTTTACTGAATCTCTGATCTCCATGTGGAAATCCCTCTCAAATCCGATCTTGAGAGATTTTCTCACCAAATCAAATTTATCTCTCTCCTCCCTAGACTCTATAAAAGGCCTTGGTGTGAGTTTTGAGATTAATTCATTCCATGTCTTATTCAATTCTTCTTCTTGTAACATTCATTATTTTCTTTTTTAGAATTCTCTTAGGAAACTGTAGAAATTTATTTTCTATACTTTCCATTTCATTGCTATTGCAACTATTCAAGAATTCTGGAAATCAATTTGAACAACTGAAGCTTAATTATTCAACAAATTCAGGAAAGATTACAATACTTGATTTACTTCTATTAATTTCTTTTATACAATTTTTATTTTTCAATATGTATCTCATTTCACTTGCAAATTTAAATTATTTATTTGCATTTAACATCAACATGTTCTAAGTTCTTTTTGTGGGAGATACAATGAAGCCCTAATTTACTAAAATGATCATTGTGTTTATGTTATAAAATAGTTGATTATGTGGAATTTTTCATATGGGGATTTCTACTATAAATTGGATTCGATAATTGAATTCAGTTTATTGAAATCTAAATGACCCGATAGAGAAATCAAGATTTGTTAGGAACTCCTAGATAAGATTTAATAATTTATATGGGAGCATCATTATTTAATTTTATAAGATCTTGATATCAGTGTTTAAACAATTTTTTTTTATTAATTTTTCGCTAAGGGATTAGGAGAAATTATTTTAAAGGCATTAGAAAGTTGTTTAATTGGAAAATTGATTATTATACTTTTGAATCCTTATTAAATTTAATTAGAGGGAGATATTAACTTAATTTGGGGTACTTTAAACTTGAAAAAGATTTAAGGTTTATAAAATTCTTATGAAATTCCACATAGCTACTATAACATGAAAGCAAATTGATTAGGAAAATTAGGGTGGATTATATTTTTCCCAAGTTCTATTCTCTTTAATTTTAATTATCCTTTTGCATATTTAGTATTATTTCACATTTTTTTCTCATCATACATTATTACCTAAATAATAATGGGAATTGATATAGCCCTAGTAATTAATTAATCCTTGAGGTTCGATACTCTTCTCCGACTATATTACTTGATTCAATCTGGTACACTTGCCGGTAATTATTCATGCTTTCTTTATTTAATTATTATATCTTTTTGCGTGGATCACTTAGATAGATGAATAATATATAATAGAATTTTACCTATAATAATGTGTATGGAAGTATTGACTATAGAGTATTATAGAAACACAACACTACAAGAATCGTAAAAAATTAGTCATAAAATTCACCAACCAAATTATAATAAAAATTAATAAATTATATTACTGATTATTTATCAATTATTTAAATTTTTTTATTATAAAGATACCCTACTAGGTTAGTAGAAACATTGACAGGATTTTGCAATCCCTACACAGTCATGCATGAGCCTGATTCCAAGCTCAGGAGGCAGTGTAAGAAAATAATGGAGACGACTAGGAAACTTGTAAGTCAACTTTGATGAATAATCCGCATAGTGTTTGCTTTTCAATACACGTGTGTGACCTTCACCTCCCAATTCCTTCTCAAAAGAGATTTGATGGCTTCTAAAAGAGATTTGAGAGGCGATGGTGGGAGTTGTTTCTTTTGTATGAAGCTTACAACAACAACATTA
Source organism: Cnidoscolus chayamansa (assembly GCA_948266635.1). Lineage (NCBI taxonomy): Eukaryota > Viridiplantae > Streptophyta > Magnoliopsida > Malpighiales > Euphorbiaceae > Cnidoscolus > Cnidoscolus chayamansa. The sequence continues at coordinate 4,605 of CAOGCB011737019.1, read as the reverse complement.
TCACATTCAAGAATTACTTTCTTCCATCCTAATGACCAATAAAGTCTTAGACCATCGAAAGCAACTCTTGCTTCTGCAGTAGTGATTATGTTCATACCCATGTTTATGACAAAACCTCTTATCCAACCACTCATGTGATTTTGCAACACTCCTCCTCCCTTGTCTAACCCAGTATTGCTCTACATTGCCTCATCTGTATTAATTTTCAACCAAACTTGTACTGCCAGTTTCCAACTAATCATTTTACTTATTTGCATTTGGTTTGAACTCCAACTGGTTAAGCAGTTCTCTCTCAACTGGACTATGTTTTTTGTAGTAGTCATAATTTGGTACACCACATCAATGTTGCTAAAACTCTCTCCTTGAAACACAAATTTATTTCTTGCATTCCAAATAGCCCAGCAAGCGGTCTAGAAGATGATTTTCCATGGTGAATCATTCCTACAAAAAAAAAAACTCATAATATTTGAAGACAACTAGGTATGCCATTGCTCACCTTGCCAATCGGTGATGTCTTCGCTCTAGAGATTTGTTACTTGAATCCAAATAGGGGCAACAGTGAGGCAATCCCTCATAGTGTGTGTGATTGTTTCCTCCTCCTTTAAGCAAAGTGGACACTGGAAATCATAGGTGAGATGTATTCTTTTCCTTTTAGTGTTAGTTTAGATACTATTGTGAATCAATAACCATAGAAATGATTTGATTTGTTGCATCCCTTCCTATTTCCATATATGCTTCCATTCTTGCAAGGGATTCTGCAAAGAATTATCAGTCATTGATGGCTTTGCCAAAGTAGCAAATTTGATTATATTATTTTGTGTGATTGTGTGTTTTTTTATTATGTTTTATATCTTGCTTGTATTTTTGGGTTAGAAAAATTGCAGGTATTAAGTCCAGCTTCGGAATGAGAAAATCCTAACAAAAAGAGGATTGGAAAGGTAAAATTGGGGTTGAGTATTCAAACCAGGAGAAAGTCGCGAGTGCGACGAAAGGCTTCATGGTCGTGATGCATGCCTGAAATGAGATAGTAACTTTGGCGATCAAGTTGCGAGCGCGACTTCAATTGCACGATCGCGACACGACATTCAGAAGGGGCAGAACTGAAAGCTGATCGAAGAAACATGTTGGTTCAATGAGTCTGTTCGGTGGCAGTTGATTAAAACCAGTAAAAACACCCCAACTTGTCAACCAACTGCATCTTAAACTTCCCACACCAAAGTTCTCTATAAATATCCATCTAAGGAAGCAAAAAGAAAGGATGAATGACTGCAGAAACTGAATAATATTATTTTCCAGAATAGGTGAGAACCATTCTTGTGATCAAGTCAAGCAATAAATCAGAAGATTTCTTAAGGTGTCACGCCCTCCAAGAGGAAGAAGTGATTGTTTCTAATCTTCTTCTTGTTCTTTAAGATCTTTTGTTTGTTGTACTTCATCTTCTTTAATCAAACCAAGCATTGTATGGATGTGGATTTTATGGAATGAAAGTTTCTTAAAGCTATATTATTGACTCTTAGATTTACTTATTAATGGAAAATTTTGTTCTCAGAAGGAAATAAAACCTTCCATATCAATAAGATAACATTTATTTTAGGTATGATAAGGTTTGAAATAAAGTGCATGAAATATCACTAACTTATTTTGACAAAGAATTAATACTAACTTGTTGTACTAATCAAAAGACAAGGTTTTAGATTGATATCTTATTGAAATAAGGAATTGAATACATCTAGAGATAGATGTAGTATATGACTTTGACTCATACCGAGAGGTTGGTTAAATTTATTCGAATGAATTTAAGAAAGTTGAGTTCCTAAAACCTGAGTTTTGATTAGGAGAAAGAATTAAAAAGGCATCATCCAATCTTTAATTGAGTTGTTGAATTTCTGAAAATAAACTAGGTTAATAGTTACTATTAAAAATTCTTATTAGGATTAGAAAACTAATTATGAATTATTGTACGATTGCGAACATGACATGAAAATGAGTAATAAGTGGACCTAACCCGTTCCTCGTGGGAACAAATTTATTATTACTACGTTGTGATCCATATACTTGCGGGTAAAATTTGCAATAGTCACAATATTATAGGCACTTTTAATAGAGAAAATACTTGTACTCAAAGCCCCTCAGATATTAGTATCGGGTCCATATTCTTTTGATAACGCTAGTGTTGCAGCGATGCAAAGTTTAATATCAATAGGTAAGAAGTGGTTGATTAGTGGCAAATTCTAGCTTCCTTGATGGGTTACATAGAGACTAATGGTGTGTCAGCCATCCAGGTGGAACCGGTGCAATTGAAATGTCTTTTAAAATGAGATCCCTATCTAACCATTTATCCTGCCAAAATCGTGTTGTTCTCCCATATCCTATATTCCACTTGACTACATTCTTAGTCAATTACCATTTTTTTATAATACCTTTGAAAAAGACCGAGAATATCGAGTTTGCAGGCTTATAATGTCTCTAAAGTCATCCATAATTTTATATTTACCTCACATGATGCGAACCTACAAAGATTATGGATTATTAACCAGATTCCATTTAGCCTTGATGAGGTATGCTCTATTGAGGTCCCCCAATGTCTCTTAAACCAAGTCTTCCCATTTCTATATCTAATTTTATATTGCTCTAGGCAACCGAAGACAGTCCTCATTGGTGCCCTAAATGAGCTGACGAATAAGCTTTTCAACATCTTTACTGATGGATTTAGGCCAGACAAAAGTTTGGAGCATGTAGACAGGGATTGAGGCTAGCATAGCTTTTGCCAAAGTGATTCTCCTAGAGAGCGAGAGTGTTCGATTCCATATGGCGAGTTTCTTTTGCATGTTTTCCAAGATGTATTTGTACATACTTTTATTTGGTCTAGAATGCAAAAGGAGCACTTCTAAATATCTTCCTAAATCCTTAGTTTCTGTAAAATTGAGCTTCCTGCAAATAGTTTTCTTGTCGCCATCATTGACATTTCTTGAAAAAAAGATCCTTTTTTTAATATTGATTTTTTGCTCAGAGCTTGAACAGAAGTCAACAAATACATTGCTCATGATGTTGGCTTGATTCATACTTGCTTCGGCAAAAAGCGTCAAATCATCTGCAAAAAAGAATAGGTGAGATATGTGAGTGCTACTATTGTTGAATTTGAGAGGTTTTCAAACTCCTCTTTGTGTGGAGTTAGTGATCCCATGAGCTAATCTTTCAATGCACAAGACAAATAGATAAGGGAAGAGAGGATCTCCCTATCTGAGTCCTTAGTGGGAGTAAACTGCTTAGTTAAGCTACCATTCCAATTTATCTGCATGGAGACAGTGGTTATAGAGCTCATGATGGCACTAATGAGCTTAGGAGGGAGACCTATTTCCATGAGTGTATGTTTAAGAAAGCTCCAGTTTAGTAGGCCTTTTCAAGATCCACTTTGACAGCCATATATCCCACCTTTCCTTTTTTAACTTTCATGGAGTGAATGTCCTCTTATGTTGAGAGGATATTATCTGTAATGACCCTTTCTGGTACAAAGTTTGCTTGTTCGGGTCCAATGAGCTTTAGGAGAAACTGTTTTAGGCGGTTGACAAGCATCTTACTGATAACCTTGTAAGGTATAATCCATAAGCTAATAGGTCTAAAATAGACATGTGGATTGGGTTGGGTCCTTTAGGAATGAGAGTGATGATTGTTTTATTCCTGTTTGGGTCGATAGGTTCCCTTTAGAATATCTTTCTAACCTCTGCCATTAATGAATGTTTCACTATGTGCCATAATTTTTGAAAAAAAACCTGCGTGTAACCCATCAATGACGCGGCTTTCTAGGGCTTCATGCTGAATAAAGCATCTTTGATATTCATATAAGAGATGAGAATAAGTGATGCCTTCTATTTACTACCGATTATTTAAATTATCGGCACATAAATTATCAAAAAAATATTATATTTATAGAAAAGTGGAAAGGATAAGGTTAGAATTAGGGATTTGATTTATATTTCTATAGTTTGCGCTTTTGGTAATATTTTTTTAATAATTTGTATTATTAATATTATTAACAAGTAGATATTGGAAATTTCTTTTCAACAATTATCCGTACATTATTATTATTATTATTACTCAAAAATATAATACAAATTATCAATCAATGCCGGTAATCATCCGATATCAACATGCTATGGCTACTTTATTATTTCTTTAAGTCCCATATGATTTTCTCCACAAATAATTGTTATGATATGCCAAAAAATCATATATCCATCGTATACATTTAAATGTATGAATTTTAATTTATATTTTATATAATAATTTAATTAGTACTAATAATTTTTATCACTAATATTTAATATAATAATATAAATTATATTAAATATTTTATAATCTAAATATATAATTATCTGTGGAGCTAGATAAAATATTTCACATGCTGGTTCAATAAAATATCAAAGACCAAATACAAAAATTCTCACTTTTCATTATTACCAATAATTTATTTGTAGGGTTTTCACTTTTCAGTGGTTTCGAATATGATCGGACCAAAATTAAAATAAGAAAAATCTTAAGACTGAGAATTATATAAAAATCATTTAAAATAATTTTTTTAAATTAAAAAATTTAGTTATTTATTTG
>CAOGCB011732120.1:0-27323 GCA_948266635.1 Cnidoscolus chayamansa | reverse complement strand
GAGCTGAGTGTGAGATGAAGGACGAGTCTTGGTTTAGAGGGAAAAGGGCGTGACATGGAGTGTGAGTCTCGGTTTGGAATATGAATTGACAATAGACAATTCAATGGACATGATACATATAATAGATTGTGTGAAATTGTTGATATGAATAAATGATGTAATACTTGGCCCCGGTTATTGATGTGGGAAACGAGATTGGCTTAAGGATATGACATGTCATTGGAATCGCAGGGGCTTATCTTGCGCATCTAATGGATATTTGGGGCTATAGTTAGGTACCCCATATAGACTCGCTGACACACTCCACAACACTAAACCAGTAACCTCCCTTATCTACTAATCGATCCTACAAAATTTACATGGGCCGTAATAATGGATACTTAGTGATATGACTTGGATAATGGCTAACTGGAGTATGCATAGCTTGATAATGTATGCCTTGATAACATATGTTTAAAGATGACTGTGTGTTTACATATTAGGTGATTAAGCAATATTATACAAGAGAGTTAATGATAATTATGAAAGGGAAACATATAATAGAGACATAACTTGCGATACGGTGAATCATGCAAATGTTAGATTAATAAGGTTAATGCATTATTTATATATTGCATACTTTATTTCTATTTTACACTCACTGAGCAAAAGTGTTCAGCATATTGGTTCATACCGCACGTAGGTATTGAGAGAAAATATATTGGATAGATTGAAGAAAAGATCTGCAAAGGTAATTGGTCCTATAGCTGGTCAATATCTTATATTATATAGGTTATTGTTGATAGACTTAGAATACTTAGAATATTAAAGTTCTTCTTTGATTAGGATTCTTCCTTGATTAGGAATTCTAATTCCATTGGGATAGCTCTACTATATATACATGTATATATCTTGTAAACATTATTAGAGAATTCAATAAAATAAAAGTTCTCAAAATCTTCAGTTATATCTCGCCCCTTAATATCGAAGAGGCCAAGATATGTCTCTTGGTGCCTCTCACACCGTGAGACCGAGAGACGGGCTCTTCTGTACCTGCCGCAATGGACCATTCCATTCTTATGATGACTAACAGAGCCAAGCCGCCAAGGACAAACGACTCCTTTTAATCTCGACCCTTCATGTCTCATCAGAAATGAGATCAACGGCATAGGAGCTTATTACGGGACTCGTCCCTCGTTCCTGTTTAGAGCTTCCCTGTCTGTGCAAGAAATACCTAATTCATTCCTCGATAGGAACCGTTGCATTCAGTCTATCTTTGGCCACAGTCGTGGGATTAAAACAATCATTTCCTTCTGACAACACCCTGTCCAAGCCACAGTCACTTCCTCTCTCGAGCGGCCTATTAAATGCGGCTGAGCCGATTGCCACATTTAATGTACTGCGCATCTTTAAGCTCAGACTGTTGGATGACTCCTTCAAAAGAGGGATGTCCACATGAAAGGGCCAGGAACCCTATAAATACCCCCACTCCACAATATTACATAAAAAGAAAAAAAAAAGAAAAAATGGAGAGAAAGAGTGGTAGAAAAACTTTCTCCATAAAGGAAAGGGATGAAAAGCTTTCTCATGAAACAAAGCAGTAAAATCTCTTAAAGGGACTAGATAAAGGAGAGCTCAATCGTCCGTAGGCTCTATTCAGATAAGAGATTTCTCTTCTCACCAAATCTTTAGGTGAGTTATAAAGTTATGCATGTGCATCACGTAAATCTTCATGATCTTTTTTTTTTAGTTGGTTTTCCTTGATTTCACGGTAGTTTTGAGTCCAGCATACATCTTTCAATGAATAAATGTTTTCTCCTTTCAAACTAGACGCTTTGGTGAATTCGCCTCCTCTTTAAAAAATTATTTTAAAATGTTTTAAAAACAAACAAATAGTGTAAGGTATCATGATTCACCTAGAATGGATTCGTTCATCCAAGGGTAAGAATGGTTTTCTCTAGTTTCCCGAAAAACTGGAGTGGCGACTTGTTGACAGATTTGGAATGTTAGAATTCTTCTTTAATTAGGATTCTTCCTTAATTAGGATTCTTTCTCAATTAGGATAGCTTTCCTATATATACATGTGTATATGTCTTGTAAACATTCATTAGAGAATTTAATAAAATAAATTTGTCAAAAATCTTCATGCTATCAAAGCTAGTTACGATCCCGTAGATTGAGTTTTCTCTCTCTTGCATCTAATTTTTTTTTTGTTTTTTCATTCCATCCTAGAGCAGATGGTGTCTCAGCGACTGTCAGGGTCAATTTATATACAAGAGTTGCTATAATTGTGGTCCCTAAATTGGTAAATAGCCTATAATTATGTTATAATTTACATAATCATACATTTAATACATATGGTTGACCTTCTATAACACTTCCCCTCAAGTTGGAGCATAAATATTAACCATGCCCAACTTATTACAAATATAGTCAACTTGAGCTTTATTCATAGCTTTTGTAAGATTATCTCCTAATTGTTCTCTAGTTTTGATGAATCCTGTTGAGATTACTTGTTGGATTTTTTTATGACATAACTCTATATTCTGATTCAACACTAAATCAAGAACTATATTATGTTTATTTCTTTTCCAAGATAACAAATTACCTCAAACAAAGAGACATTATCTTATAGTCTACCTTCTATCAACTTTATAACCTGCCCAGTTAGCCTTTGAAAAATATTCAACATTTAAATGCCCATGATTATTATATAATAAACCTTATTATGGAGTCCTTTCGGGTAGCACAAGATTTGTCCCAAAACTTCAAAAATAACTAATGATTGGGGAGGACATAAACAGGCTCACCATACTAACAAAGTATACAATGTCCAATAAGTGATTGAGGTTTTCAGTTTTCCAAATAGTCTCTTGTATTTTTTCGATCTTCAACCAACTCATATCTCCTATTAGTAGTTGTGAATTAGAAAACCATCAATGTGTTGCAAGACTTAATACTTAATTTTACTGTTTCAACCAACAAATTAAGAATATACTTCCGCTAAGATCAGAGAATGCCCTTCTTATTCTCAACGACTTCAATATCTATAAAATATTGAGATAGTTGTAGTATCACTTCTAGTGATAACAATATCATCCGCATAGACCAATAGCAAAATTAGACAAGTACCGAATTATCTTAAAAGCACTAAGTATCACACTTATAATTATGTGGACCAAATTCCTGCACTGCTTATTGAATCTCTCAAACCAAACTCAAGTACTTTGTTTCAAATTATAAAAGGACTTCCAAAGTCTACGCATTTTACCCAACTTCCTCTTAGCAATAAAACTAAGTGGTTTTTCCATATACACTTCCTCCAGAAGATCACTATGTAGAAAATCGTTCTTGTTATCTAACTGGTGTAAGGGCCAGTCATATGTAACTGCTAGAGAAATCAACAAGCAAGCAAAGGTAAGTTTGACAATGGAGAGAAGGTAGCAAGATTAATCAATACAATCTGATTGACCATTTCGTTTTTCCACAAGGCGGATCTTTAATCTAGCCACATACCTATCAGGATTCACTTTAACCCTAAACTCCATTCACGACCAATAGTTTTCTTACCAAGAGGTAGAGGTAATGGTTCCCTTGTACCTTTAACATCTAAAGCTTGGATTTCCTTTTTCAAGCACACCAACTAGGATGAGATAATGCCTCATCAATCATTTTAGGTAGATAAACAGACTCTAATGTAACACAACACCAAGTACAAGAAGAAAGTTGATCATAAGAAACTAATGAGGAGATAGGATAAGAATAAGGACGTTTACTTCGCGAAGAGCAATGGGTAGGTCAGGGTTAAAAGCATGATTAGGTGCATGAATGGGATCTCACGATGAAGAAGCTAGTGAAGAGTTGGAATCTCTAATCTCTTGGAATAAACAAGTACAACTAAACGTCAAACAAGTGCGGAAACAAAAGGAATAGGCGGTGGAGGACTAGACACTTGGAAAATATATATGAAGAGATCATCTTCCTCCATCTGACTATGTAGATAAAGACAAAAAGAAAAGATTGGATTCAAAAAACATAAGATAACAATGAAGGATAGGAGAAAAATACGGGTAACCTTTTTGGTACCAACTACCAAGAGTACCCAAGAAAAACAAATTTGAGAGATTTTAGATCTAATTTAATAACCTGAGTACGAACATATGCACAAAACAAGTGAAACAAAAAATGCAAGGTTAACAGGAAGGCCTTTGTAGTAAACAACACATTATAAGGAATGTCTCCATCAAGGCTAGAAGATAGCATATGATTGATCAAAAAAATTCCATAGAGATTGCATCAGCACAAAATTGTTTAGGTACTTGTATATATGAAAAAGGAGAACTTGGGTAACCTCAAGGAGATGCTAGTTTTTTCTTTCATCCACCATTTTTGGAAAGGGGTATGGGTATTAACATAGGATGGGGATGCCATTTTTCATCATATAGGACTAAATTGTGCGGAAAAGGGGTATTAACATATGGAATTATGAATGTGCAAAAATAATCAAACATCCTCTCTAAGCCACTGTCAAGTGTTATCAGTAGATGGGTCATTGATAAGACAAACATCTTTGTCAATTCTCTGAAGATAAATATTTTCTAATTCCACTTCAAATAGTTGGACATATTAAGGATGTGTCTCATGATTTTTTTCATCATCAGAATCACATCAGTAAAAACTTTATTTTCTTCTAATAGTTTGTCTCAGTCATGTTTACAATGATCCCAGAGAGATGAAGATCATAAAAAGATAGTTATTTTCCACCCAAAGAGCTAAATATGACAAAATCTACTCAAAAAGTGGTAGGAAGATAGCATAAACAAAAGATGGCAGAATTGCTAACTGAATAGTGGACTAAATCTAAGGTAAAACGACAAATATCCTTAAATGAAGCACTAGAACCCAAAACAGCACCGAAGGCTGCAATACACATGCTGAGTCGATATTAGAAAAGGAGGCAACACTGCCGGAAGTTGCAAGAAAATGGCACACTTACCAGCGCGTTGGGACGAGATGCAAAGAGAAGAATGGAGCATGTGAAGCACACACACCACCAATGATCATTGGCACAGGCAGAGAGGTCAATTGGCAGCTTGACAATCTCTTGAGGGGGCCGGCGACTCAAACCAGTCACTCTATATTGGTGACAGAGCATTGCAGCAGCTGTTTTATCATAAAAGACAATTTTTTTTATTTTTTTATTTAGAATTCATAATTTGCTCTGATACCATGGAAAGGATTTTAGAATATTATTACTGTAAGAAATATAAAATATTTATACAGAAAGTTGCTATAACTGTGCTTTCTAAATGGGAAAATATCCATAAAACACTGTAACTCTTTTGTAATCTATTTCTATTAGTTTTATGACACTATTTGGTAACATAAAACAAATATTGCTATCTCCTTCTTCTCAGCTCCTTTTTTTCTTCTTGAAAGCTGGATTCCTTGAAATAATATTCAATTTCTGAATTACATGCGTGATCATGAGAACTATACATATTAATTTTAACATGGTTTTTCATTTTTAGGTGAATGGATGCTTTTTGATAAATGTCTTGGTATGGGCCTAGTCAACCGATTTAACGTGAATGAGGTCCAGAAGTGTTACCTCCACTGGGGAACTGGGACTGTCAACCTGGAGCTCTGGTCCGAAGATAGGCCTGTTTCAAGTCGATCTCCTCTCAGAATTTCCCACGGATATGAAGTTAAAGCAACTTCTTAGTTGCTTGATATTGTCAATTTTTCTTGGAAAAATTTGTCAGAATAAGTTGGATGCTATAACGCACTGCAACTTGGAATTCTATTGTGCACCCTTGAACTGATAAATACAACTTTTATTATTGTGGAACTTTTGGGGTTACTCAAAAGAGATGGCATTGGCTACAACTGGATTTCTACAAAGTTTTTAATCGAGCTTCAATGAAAAAATAAATTGTTAAAACTTTATTTTCATTTGGAATTAAATTTATTTTTTTATCAATTTTTTTTTAAATGGATGAATTTGATTGTATATGATTTTATAAAAGTTTATTTATAATTCAATTTTGATTTGGGGGGTGAAGCCACAAAATAACTACACTAAACACCATTGGAATAGCTTGCCAAACCAGGTGCAGGTGTTGAAGATAATCATTGGATGCAGGCTGTTCTTCCAGGGTGGAGAAACATTTTTGCGCACATAAAAAAATATTGTTATTTAGTATAGTATTTTTATTAGATTTAAATTAGTGAACTTTTATATCGTTAAATTTTACATTTTTATCTATTAAATATTTTTTTTTATGATTTAATATACATCTAAATATTAGGAAAAAAAATTACTGTTAAATATAAAATTGATATGTCAGTATTTCTTCCCTCTTCAAATTTTTGTTACGTAGGGCAAATTTATTTTTGAGAGTAATGATTTTTAAATGTTTAAGTGTGCATTAGTGATACAGCTCGAGAGAATGTAGCAATTGTATAATTGTCATCCGATTGTTATTATTTGATTCGGTATATGCACACCGACTAGTCGGTTCCAACCGTCCAGATCAACTGTCCCGAACCGCTTGCATGTCTTCAACCGTTCCTTGAAAGCACAGACCACGTCGTGTAACCGGCCACCTACGTAGACGTATATAAGGGCTATGATAGGATTTTTGTTTTTTTAGTAAGTGACAACAAAAGTTTATATACTTTATCATCATCATCAAGCCTTAGTCCCAAACAAGTTGAGGTCGATTGTATAGATCCTCTAATGAATAAGCTCACAGTCAATATCAACAATCACACGCCTTAGACTCATTCCATTACGCGGATTTGACGCCTCCATTCAAGTCTATTACTAACTAAATCCGCATCAATATTTAAGGCTCGTAAGTCTTTGTCTATTACTTCCTTCCAAACTGTCCTAGGTTTACCTCGACCTTTCTTAGCCCCATCAACCCTCAAGTTCTCCCACTTGCGAACCGCCGCATAGCGAGGTCCCCGTAAAACATGTCCAAACCATCTAAGTCTTCCTTCTCTCACCTTATCACCAAACTCTGGTACCTGTACTTTCTGCCGAATATGCTCATTCGTAATTTTATCAAATCTAGTATGGCCACACATCCATCTTAACATTCTCATTTCTGCCACACTCATCTTATGAAGATGTTGCCTTGTAGGTGCCCAATACTCACTACCATATAGCATCGCTGGTCGAACAACTATCCAACTTGATGCTGATAAGAACTTATATTGGGTAGTTATTTTCTCCACTGACCCTGTCAATTAGTTCTGATTTGTGCATGTGACAAGCTTTGGTGGTTTAGGTCCACTTCGAGCTTAAGAACCTTTGTTCTGTTTGAGTTTGATGCTGTAACAATTTATGTTAAAGATCCTTCGTGGCTTCTCAATTTTCTTGCCAGATCTTCTTGCCTCATATCAACTGCTTTCCCTTTTCTGGTTAGCTTGTTTGTCTGTGATTGTTCACTTTTAGTAGCCCTTGTGATATTCTACAGCTTAATTCAATTTGTAGCGACCTGCATCTGCATTGGACCAAAGAGGCCTGTTCCTCACAGTTCTGATTTAATACAAGTTGAAGTAATCCAACCTTGATTTTTTTTTTCTTGTCTTTTTAAAAGAAATTGGCAGATCAAACGGAACTGGTCTGCCAGTTCTGGTCCAGTCAATTTCAAGAGTCAAAAGGGGGAATGGATTAAGATCAGCCTTCCCCCAAAGCAGTTCTGGTCTGTTTCAAGCTCATAAACCATTTACTGGTTCCGGTCCTGCTTTTGACCGGGTCAGTTCCAGACATGGCCCAACTTGGATCCTGGCTTGGCCTAGTTATGTGCTTCTGCAGAAAGCTTTCCTCATGATTTTGGAACTGGCGACAGGTTGATTTCTTCTGCCTTTGTCTATGATGCATCAAATTGGCACATAAATTTCAAAAAGGAAAAATCCGCTTGAACTTCTCTTGATTTCAGCAGATGTCTATGTTTTACTAGTTGAGGACTTGTTCCCCTTGTGGACTCTGAAAAGCCTGATCAAAGAGGCAGTTTAAAACATAAACATTCCTAATTCTTGACATGAGCACAGAGTGACAGAAAGAACATTGAATAGAAGGCATTGCATTGGATTGAGATGGGTGTGAACTGATAAAAGTTCTAACCAAGATTTATATTTTACATAACCATGCACAAATATAATTTGATAAGTTGAGTTTGAGCTGCAATTTTGCAAGGTACAAATAATGTCACGCATTAAAGAAAGAACCATCAGTAAGTTCAGGCTGATGATAGCAACAAAAAGTACAATTTATTTCACACATGCAGTTGCAAAATTCTTGTTTCTGTTCTTTATATTGGAAATCACGAATCACTTCTTCACTTTTGAATTCTGTGAATTGATCAATTAAAGAAATACTACGCCTTTGAAAAACACACACAAGCCCTTTTTTTGAGGGGTGGGGGGTGGGCAGCTCTACAAGTATGGATAAATATGTTTGATTCAGACAGGGTTCAACTATCAAGTAATATCAATTTCACTATCACTGATAGATTGGATGCTGAAGTGTTTGAACCGAGTAAATCAATCCTAGAGGAGAATACCTAAATGACTCTGAATCTTGCTCTGAGGTTTATGGTTGTATGATATCATTGGAGGAAGCTAATTTGTTGATTAAACACTAAATTAGAATTGCTTGACATGCTGGAATACTTGTCACTTATTTCGAGTCAAATTTTGCAATTAAACTAGAATTTTGTGCTTAATTATCTATCTGTTTTATTTATTGCATGACCAATATGCACCATTTGAAATCCCATTCTTGCTGTAAAGTTCTGCATATATTTCTCCAGATGATTTAATATTGACTTTCAAAATTTGTTTAATTTTCACAGCATTTCATGGAAGGCCATGCCAAAACTGCCCCAATATCTCGTCTGCCTCTCATCACAATTTCAGATGCCAAGCATCATCTAAAGGACATTCCTGCTTGCTTGGTAACTAAACCAACTACTTGTGTTGATCTTATTTCATCTTTGGCTAAGCTTGCATCTGACAATTTTGGTTTCACTGGCAGCCCTTTCATTTGGAGCTTAATTTCTTTAATAAAGAGAATCGAGTACTTCATTATCCTGTTAGGGCTTTCTATGTTGATGGAATGAACCTCATGGGATATAATCTCTGCTCCGGAGTAGATAATATTTACAGGAAACTTTATACTTCGGTAATATTTATAATGATAGCTTTTTTCCTTTACGGTACTCTGTGTTATATATATATATATATATAGATGTATGTATGTATACACACCAAGGCCATTTCCCTTTTTTAAGCTAATAAAGTTTGATTCTTGCTTTCAGATTCCTGGAAATGTGGAATTTCATCCAAAGCACATTGTTCACAGTAAAAAACAACATCTATTTCTTGTTGTTTATGAATTCAGTGGTTCTACAAATGAAGTGGTCCTTTATTGGGAAAATACTGATTCTCAGCCAGCCAACATTAAAGGAAACACTGTTAAAGGTTGTTCTGCTGGTTACTTACTTTTTCTTACAGTGATAATTCCACTATGTTTTCCATGCAAGGGGATGAGAACTTGACAATTTCTTATTCTACTTCCCATTGATCGTTTCCAGGTCGAGATGCAGTATTCATTGGCCCCAATGAGAATCAGTTTGCAATTCTTGATGACGACAAGACAGGGCTGGCTCTGTACATTCTGCCAGGAGGAGTTTCAAAAGAAGTTGGTGAAAAGAATTTATTGCTTGAAGAAAATCAGTCAGTGGAAATAAATGCTGGCTCGCTTCAGGGCCCCATTCAGTTTATGTTTGAAAATGAAGTTGATCGTATCTTTTCCACTCCATTAGGTGCATGTTAAAATAAACTTCATCATCTGTAATGTTGCATCCATTGATGTTGTATGTGCTGATTGGAGACTTGTGTGGTTGCAGAGTCAACTTTGATGTATACTATTAATGGGAATCAGATTGGCTTTGCGAAGTTGGTTCAGGGATATCGTCTTTCAACTTCAGATGGTCATTACATATCAACAAAATCTGAAGGGAAAAAGTCGATCAAGTTAAAAATGAATGAGATAGTACTCCAGGTAAATAAGTTAAACTTCCATTCCAAATTCTAAAGACACTGATAAACTCTGTTTTTGGTTATTCCTCGATAAATAGTCCCACGATCAGATTGTCTTAGCTAGGTACCTGTAAACAAAGAAAATGGTCAGGGGTCCACCTGGTACGGCCCCAAAGTGACCCTCCAACGCTAAGTTAGAGATATACTATGCTAGGGTAGAGAGATAGAGTAGAGAGAGAGAGAAGAGGAAGAACTCTACTTCCTTCCTACTTGTACTTATATATAGAAAAAAGTGAGGAGTATATTTTGAAGCATATTTCATATATTTTTTATTATTCTAGGCATAAGAATATATTTCAAAGGTTATAATATTCTCTTTAATGGGCCCATTCTTTTATATAATATTGTTTATGTTATCAGACACCATTCCAAAAAAAAGAGAGAGAGAAGAATGAAATAGAGATGGGAACCTTCATTTGGGACACCATTTCTTATCTCTATCCTTCAACAAGACAAAAGGGGTATCAATATACTTGCTTCTGAGTCTTGAACTTTCAGGCTGAATGGGTCCTATCTGATGCAGAACCACATTGAAGTTTTGGATTTGTTAAAAGTACCTCGACAGCCAACATTGTTAAAACATCTGTATAGTCATGCTGTCCTGAAGCATTCATTTTCTAAAAAGTGGCCATTATGACATTGTCATTTGTTCGATCTTGTTTTTGTATTTTTGGTTATGCCCAAGTGGGTGAATTTGTAGATATTTTGAATTCATCAGCTGAAAAATTTTGTATTTTCAATTTCTATAGGTGCACTGGCAAGATACTCCTAGGGGCTACGTTGCAGGAGTATTAACAACTCAAAGGGTGCTTATAGTTTCGGCTGATCTTGATGTACTGGCAAGCAGTTTCACGAAATTTGATAAAGGAGTTCCTTCAATATCCTGACACTATTTGGCTTGCAGCTTATTTCTGCTATTAATGTTTCTCTAGGTGATAGAATTGAATATTATGAGTATCTGTGAACACTTAACTTATGTGTACTTCAGATCCCTTTTATGGCTTGGGCCAGCTCTTCTTTTTTCTACTGCCACTTCAGTATGTGTGCTTGGCTGGGATGGAATAGCGAGGACCATTCTTTCTATTAGCATGCCCTATTCAGGTAAATATTTTAGTGATTACTTGGTCTCTAAATGTCACAGCCAGGTATTGTGGCAGCCTAGTGATTCAGTTTGTGTTGTATTATATAATATACATATACTCTATGCTTAAGTTTTAATGAGTAATCTGTTTCTGTGCAGTTTTGATTGGTGCTTTAAATGATCGATTGCTGTTTGCTAACCCATCGGAGATAAATCCGAGACAGAAAAAGGGGTTGGAGATAAGAAGTTGTCTTGTTGGACTCCTTGAACCTCTTCTTATTGGATTTGCCACAATGCAACAAACATTTGAGCAGAAGCTTGATCTGTCAGAAACACTCTACCAAATAACATCAAGGTTTTTCCCCTGCCAATACACATGCTATCTTTAGTTCCAGATATAACTGCTTTATAGTTAAGAAAAGAAAACCTTGTTGGACTCCTTTGACATATTCTTTTTGGTTTTGCTGTAATGCAACAATCATTCGAGCTTGAGCTTGACCTGTCAGCATTAGTGCACTAAATAAATATCAAGGCTTTCTTCCCCTGCCAATGCACATGTGAAATGCAACTCTTTCATAATTGAGAGAAGAAAATCTCATCTTGGATTGTACATGAACATCAGGAACCTTTTGTACTTCTGTTACATGGTTTGCTGTATCAAGCTTTAGCCGTTCATTGAAGTTTTGTGATATGTGACTATCTTGTGTATTGTCTTAATGAAGGTTTGATAGTTTGCGCATCACTCCAAGATCTCTTGATATTCTTGCTAGAGGTCCTCCTGTTTGTGGAGATCTTGCAGTTTCATTATCCCAAGCAGGTCCACAGTTCACCCAGGTGACACAAGTGATATCTTACTGGCCATAAATCTTATTTTATTTATGCATCTCTGAACAAATTGTGTGATAAACTTAGGTGTTGCGAGGCATCTATGCTATCAGAGCTCTTCGTTTTTCTACTGCTTTATCCGTATTGAAGGATGAATTCTTGCGGTCTCGAGATTATCCAAAATGTTCTCCAACCTCTCAGTTGTTCCACCGGTTTCGACAGTTGGGATATGCCTGTATCAAGTAAGCAGATAAATGCAATCTTCGTTGGCATGCTTTTACTCATTTGTGTATTTACACCTGCAAGCCACATGGGCTCTTGCACTCTGATTGAATTATTCATTTACTTGCGCAACTACATCTTGATGCTGTGGAAGTATATATATTGGACTATTATCCTCTATTCCTAAAAATTCTCCGTTGATGGTAACCTTCTGATCTTTAGGCAATAGATGGCAATATGTGAAGATATAAATTTTCACAGACTATTAAATGGGCATGACAGATATCATGTTCAGTGTGGAATGCTGAGTACAGGATGTGGGCATCAAGACTTGCTATCTTGATAATTCATCCAATCTCTATAGATGCATCTTACAGCACTTCCCACCGTGATGAAAAGCTATAAGTTTAATGTGTACGACTAGCATGCTCATAATTATGAATGCTGTGTATGGAATTCTTTTTATTGCACATTTATTTTCTTCTGTACCTCTTTAAGCAGTTTGGTCTGCCTTTTACCAAGGGAAAAGAAAAGTTTACTCTGCAGCTTAAACCCTTGGCAACAAGATGATGATGATAATGATATAATTATTAATCTTATAGTCATTTATGGTCATTGGCTTGTCTATTTAGTACCAATCCTGATGCACACTTGTACGCCTTTGAACTGTCATGTGACCGTGGAAGAAATTGTACACAAGGCAATAT
Source organism: Cnidoscolus chayamansa (assembly GCA_948266635.1). Taxonomy (NCBI): domain Eukaryota; kingdom Viridiplantae; phylum Streptophyta; class Magnoliopsida; order Malpighiales; family Euphorbiaceae; genus Cnidoscolus; species Cnidoscolus chayamansa. Next base: position 14,393 of record CAOGCB011732120.1, on the reverse strand, counting down.
GAGATGCACATCTTCAGATCTCTTAATTTTAGTGTTCTTGGCATCTAGAACTATCATGAGTAATGACTCTTTCATTTATGAGTGTACTATTCTTATTAAATGGACCAGAGCCTTGATAACTCCAAAAAATTTTCAAATCGCAGGTATGGCCAGTTTGATAGTGCAAAGGAAACTTTTGAAGTTATAGCAGATTATGAAAGCATGCTTGATTTATTCATATGCCACCTTAACCCTAGTGCCATGCGACGTCTTGCCCAGAAATTGGAAGAAGAAGGTGCAGATCCAGAGTTAAGGAGATACTGTGAAAGGATTCTAAGGGTTCGTTCTACTGGGTGGACACAAGGCATTTTTGCCAACTTTGCTGCTGAGAGCATGGTTCCCAAAGGAAATGAATGGGGTGGTGGGAACTGGGAAATTAAAACACCTGCTAATTTGAAAAGTATACCTCAGTGGGAACTGGCTGCAGAAGTAATGCCTTACATGAAGACTGATGATGGCACCATCCCTGCCATTATTACAGATCATATCGGTGTGTACCTGGGATCAATTAAAGGAAGAGGCAATGTTGTTGAAGTAAGAGAGGATAGTTTGGTCAAAGCTTTTAAGTCTGCAGGTGACAATAAGCCAAATGGACTTCCAGATTCTTTGGCCAAATCCACGTCTAATGAGTCAAAGGGATTACCTGATGGCAATACGAAGGCTGATTCCTTGATGGGTCTTGAAACACTCGTTAAACAAAATCCAAGTTCATCTGCAGCTGATGAACAGGCTAAAGCACAAGAAGAATTCAAAAAGACAATGTATGGTGCGGCTGCTGATGGTAGCAGCAGTGACGAGGAAGAACCTTCGAAAGCCAAAAAACTACAAATCAGAATACGAGATAAACCACTTGCTTCTGCTACAGTAGATGTCAATAAGATCAAAGAAGCTACAAAGATATTTAAACTCGGTGAAGGGCTAGGTCCACCAGTGCGGACCAAGTCATTAACTGGCTCCCAGGACCTTGGTCAGATTCCTACTGGTGCAAGTGCACCTGCTGCTACAACAATTCCTACCCCTGCTGCTGATTTATTTGGTACTGACACCTTAACACAGCCAGCACCAGTATCACAATCAGGTCCCATGGTGGCTGGTATGGGAGTTACAGCTGCACCTATCCCAGAGGACTTCTTCCAAAATACTATTCCTTCCCTGCAAGTTGCTGCGTCATTGCCTCCTCCTGGAACATATCTCGCAAAATTGGATCAAACTTCTCCACAAGTTGGAAGGGATAAGGTAATGCCTAATCCAGTGGGTCCTTCTGTTTCTGACATTGGTCTTCCTGATGGTGGTGTTCCCCCACAAGCTACTCAGCAAGCTGTCTCACTTGAATCCATTGGACTCCCTGATGGTGGTGTCCCACCGCAAGCCTCCAACCAGGCAGCTCTCTCACCTCAGCCACAAGTTCAGCCATCTCGACCCCCAGTTTCATCTCAGCCTCTTGATCTCAGTGTCCTAGGGGTTCCAAATTCCATAGATTCAGGAAAACCTCCTGGGCAAACTGCTGCTCCACCATCATCTGTGCGACCTGGACAGGTGAATCTTATGTATCCTTAATTTATTTGATTCATGTTATCCTCTAATATTCGTTCCGGTGGAAACTAACCAAACCACTCATACTGGGTCCACCATTGATTATTGACTTTAGGCTTCTGAATTTAGAACATAACAATAATATGCCAATGTTATATTTATCTACCACTTTTGACGGTTAACCATAGGTCGAAGACATCAGGATCTCACTTGTTCATTTCTCATTTTCATTTTTATCACCTGGCTTGCAATAGGTTCCCCGGGGAGCAGCTGCTTCAGTGTGTTTCAAAGTTGGACTTGCTCACCTTGAGCAGAATCAACTTCCTGATGCATTATCATGTTTTGATGAAGCATTCCTGGCATTAGCAAAGGATAGTTCTCGTGGAGCTGATATTAAAGCCCAAGCAACCATCTGTGCTCAGTACAAGATAGCAGTTACACTGCTTCAGGTGATATAAGTATTATTTGAACTACGACTAAATTAAGTTGGATCAATTTAATTCAATCACATCTTTTTTGGCTTTTAATATTTATAGTAGTGCTCGTCTCATTTAACAACAGAATCCAGGGTTCCTAGCTAAAACTGATACATAAAACTGTTTGGACAGGAAATTGCAAGGCTACAGAAAGTACAAGGTCCAAGTGCGCTGAGTGCAAAAGATGAGATGGCGAGACTATCACGACATCTAGGTTCTTTACCTCTTCTGGCAAAGCACCGAATAAATTGCATCCGAACAGCCATTAAAAGAAATATGGAAGTGCAGAATTTTGCTTATTCCAAGCAGATGCTTGAGCTCCTCCTGTCAAAAGCTCCACCAAGCAAGCAGGATGAGTTGAGAAGCTTAATTGACATGTGTGTTCAAAGGGGTTCAACCAACAAGTCCATTGATCCTTTAGAGGACCCCTCTCAGTTCTGTGGTGCTACACTCAGCCGTTTATCAACCATTGGATATGACGTTTGCGATCTTTGTGGGGCCAAATTTTCTGCCCTCTCAACTCCTGGGTGCATCATTTGTGGTATGGGCAGTATTAAAAGATCAGATGCGCTTACAGGGCCAGGGGCAGTTCCTTCTCCATTTGGCTGAGGTCTATATAAAGAAGAAATTTTGCTTGCTCCAGTCTGGACAGGTCGGCAGATTTCATCTCAATTCGTTTGATCCTTAGAACTCAAAGGAAGGAGCTGCTCCAGAAATGTTTGAAGAATGTTCATGCCACTTGTTTGTGGAGAAGAAACCAACTAATCCCCATTCAGTATATATTTGTACCATTGATTTGTTTGAGTTAGCGATTTAATTCCTTTTGCCTGCGCTCTCATGCTTTCAGTTTTTTTATTTACTCAATTGGCTCTATACCTCCTGTTTTGTCATGGCACATCATTAACATCACATCTTGATATTTTGTAGGAAATGATGTCGTCTCCGTAGTTTTATTGAGATGGGGTTGCTTGGCATTAAATTGGGATTTGGGATTTGTCTTGTTCAATGTTGCTATGTTGTTTATTATGATATCTTGTAATGCCGCATTGATATACGTATATATATATACACATCCGAGGACTGGCGCTTGACGGACATGGTTTTTGCCTTCTGGTGATGTGATCTCTGCCGCCCCCCTACCTTTTCCTCTCGAAAACTGTATTGTTATTGGGTTGGTGTTAGCGACGTTTTACGGAAAATAAAATGGAGCACTCCTTGGTTATAAATAAACTAGAGATTCACTTATTATTCTATCTGATTTAACAATATAATTTTATAGTTTATTCACCTATTATGGATGAAAGGCGAGTTTAACTTCTGGAAGTAAAATCGGAATTTCTGCCTTTTGAATATGCGAGTGAGCTAGAGAGGCCCGTGAAGGCAAATCACCTCGCATACAACACCTTGACACCATTGCCTCTTTCATCCTTTTTATCTTCCCGAGAAAATCGATAATTTGCAACGTCGTCCTCTCATTCCGGGATGGGGATTTGCCTAGTGCCCTCAATTCCGTCTCTCTTGATTAGGTAAAAGAGAAATTCAAATAAATTAAAGTAAAAAAAAAATTTCATTAAGCAAACATTTTCTATTAAAACTACATATTAATCCAACAAAATTTAAATTATTTATAGCGTAACCCCTATAATATTGTTTTCATGTTTAAACATCGGACATAATTTATTAATAGTTTCGTGTCGGTTAAACCTGATAACCCAAATTGCGACTTAGTGTTTTGTGTGCTTTTTATGAAAGATAGTGAAGAGGAAGACTGGAACGAAAGGATGACAAGTCGGTCCCTAGTTGCTCTACAATGTACATAATGTGGTCCATTGGACACTAAAAGCTTAACTGGATTGGACCCACTTCTAATACATATTAACTGAAAACCAAACAAAAACATGTGCTTAAACACCACCTACGGTACATATCATTTCTATCAATTTAAAATTACTCGAAATAGAAAGAGGGGCACATACCCATAAAACACTAGATGATTATTCAACAAACCCGGATAATGCTAGAGAGTACCAATTAATAAAATAACCATTGTTTGCTATATGGTTAGCTCATTGTTCTTGGGGTTTCTTCACTGTGGTCAAAAATCAAACATTGTTACAACAAACAACTGTCTTGTCCGTAATAAGATCTTAGGACTTGTGCACGAACATTTGACAAAGTTTTCCCATTTACATGCCATGCAAAACCTAAGCTCTGAATGTCCAAATTAATTCACAGCCAAGGAATCCCTTAGATTCAGAGTATAGAGCCAATTTAGACATTTTAACACTGGCTTTATGTTATTAAGACTCGCTTTTATTCAAAAAATAAAATTCCACTGGAAAACCTTTTTTGCCATACTCAAAAACTTGTACAGCAACTATTCTCTTCTCTCAGAAGAGTGAAAAATAATTCTTAAAATGAATAAAAGAATTATTTTAAAAAACAGGTGAAAAACAATGTTCATGAAAAATAAACATCGAAGCTAAGTTTTCCAACTAACACTTCAAACATTTTAACAAACACGCCTGCCCATGCACAAATATAGCTTTAACAATCAACGTAAATTTCTTGATAAGTCGGTCTGCTAAAATTCGCAAACGAAAGGAGGCAGTCGCCTAGACATGAGAATATAGAGTAGAATATAGAGTTTTAGAGACAGAGAATACTCAAATATATTTCTTCTCATACTCATTACTTCAACTCAGATCTATTTATAAGTTGAGGTTAGAGTTGGTTACAACTACAAGGACGTGGGACATTTCTCACGTTTACCACTAACTGAAAGATAAAAACCTAACAAGGACCCACTACCGGAATAATTACAACTAGCCCAACTAATGACTAACCCACTAACAGCCCACATGTCCCACTACTGGCACGTTAGCACATTTCTGTATCAAACACATGCATGCATAAAGAAGTTGCATTTGTCATTCTTTTTAAAAAGGCAAGTTAAATAGCTATATAGAGGCACAAAGATATTTAAAATTATTTGATGAAATTGTCATTACCTCTTTTCTTGAAGGCGATTCACAAGTTTTGGTGGAGACTTCATCACAAGAGTTTGTGGACCCCTTACAAAGAAGCTATCAGAATCGTTTTCAGCCTTTACAGTTTTAATGGTTGCAACATCCTTTGAACTTCCTATTAAATGGAGTCCAGAAAAATGGTCACCCCAGATATCATATTTAAATTCATCCCCTGCCTTTTCTTGTAACTTTTTCTGGTTGCAATGTTTGGGCCCAGGAGCTCGAGCGTGAGGAGCAATTGAAGATTTTGAAGCTGGAGAAGAAGAGTACAGCAGACTGGGGATTGCCCTACCACCAGAAGGACAAGTGGCAGAAGGCAACAGACCAGGATTGACAGTAGTTCCTCTTGGCATTGAAAGTTCCTCTGGAGTAGAAGAGAAGCAATTATTACTGCATCGTTTTAAAGAAACCTTGGGCTCCAATACAGATGACCTGGAAGTGGATTCAGCCACTTGAACCTTCTTGCAGTGTTGGTCAGCCACATGAGCGGATGAATTTCTAGCCTCAGTAGGGTCTATGTCAGAAGATGGTGACCTAGTACGATTAGGAGTCACATTTGTTATCGGAGATAATGGAGATGAAGGTGTGGAATTGCCACTTTGACTGCTTGAGACTTCAAACAGGCCTGTTAAACTTGCAGCAACACCTTTTCTCTTCCTTCGCCTTCTTCCTTTCTCTTTCCCAATCCTGACAGTAAGGTAACAAGGTTGGGAAGCTTCAAGTGTGTTAGAATTCTCAACTGCTACAGATTTTGAAACCAAAGATTGTATTGATTCATGATTTTCAGGAATTGGCATCCCACTTTCCACAGTTATATCATGGTCTGGGCTTCCAAGTTGAATATCAGGACATTTATAAGCAGATGCCCGCTTCAAGGTTTTGCCTTCTGCAACTGATCTTAACAAACCATCCACTTCAGTGGGCACAGATAACTTGCTGTTTTTCTGATTAAGATCCAAGCGAGCTGATTTTCCTGAACTTCTCACTATAATATTGGTCACTTGGAGAAGTGCACAACAAAAAACTACTAGGAACATCAAAAAAGCAGAAAGAAACACCAATGCAGAGAATTTCTTCAACCGCATCCATGATGCTGATTTTCTGCAAAGATTAAACATGTATAAAGGAAGACTTGCCTTCATGGGTATCACAAAAATTCCACTACCCAAGGCCAGTTCAAGATCTCTTTGTATCATTGTTTCATAAAAATCAGATTGGTAAGATATCCGAAGTTTTGTTGACTCTCCTGGTTCAAGTGAAAAACCATCACAATTATGAACCATAAAACCATCCAACCCACACTCTGTTCCAGAAACTTCAATGCTTTTTACCTCAAGAGGGAAGTCTCCCGTGTTTTTGGCATACAACTCTTTTGACAGTGGTTGAGAACAAGCATAAATGGTCTCTTCCATGTGCATTGACATGTCCGGAGGAGAAATATGCAGGGGAGATGACAGGTTAAGCTTAAATTCTATGCTCTGGATCGGCTCCGTGTTAGACCCCTCAAGCAGGACAAGAGAAAGTGACCCTCCAGTTCCTTTCAAAGATAACCACTCTACACCAGAAAGGTTATTCCTGATAAGGGCAGAACTTGTCCACCCACATCTATCTGAAGGATGAAAGAAAATTGGCCCGAAAGATGCTTGTCCATAAGGATGAATATAGGCCTCTGTTCGTGCACCCTCTGGCATTGAGAACCCATACCTAATAGTACTGAACTCATTATGAACCAAATTACTTAATGAAGAACTCATTATAGAACCATCTGTGCCCCTGCATTCATCAATAATTTCTCCCGAGTGAAGAATGAGCTGCATTATGACTGGCTGATTACTAGGATTCTTTACAGTGATCCACTTAGAATGTTGGGCTCCTACCTGAACCATTGGAAAAAGTACTTCGCGATCATCAAGCACAGACATGCTACTTTTGGTACCTTGAGATTTCCAGTTCTCCAGAACTAATTCATCTGCTTCTACGGTCTCCAAAGCCTTCAATACAAATCATAACATCATGTTAGTTATTATGCATATAGATTACTAAATATCATGAAGCAATTAAATGGGTACAAGAAGAAATTAAATTAACTGATAGCAAAGTTGCAGAACCACTCCACAAATCACATAAGGGACATGCCACCCTTGCATGTATCTGAGAGTACACACGTGCAGGCAGATGAATGGACATTGAGAAGCATGTGTAAATTGCATTTAGTTTATGCCTTGTGGGTTTCTGTGTTTGCATGTGTTCCAAAGTAGAGATTGTGTCCAAAATTCCATAAACAACTTGGCTGAATGCTAGTGTTAGATATATGGAGATTCAGGAACCACCAAATACAGTATCAATAAACTACTCTTTTTATCTACTAATAGTGCATTAATCTCTCAAACAAAGGCGAGAGGCAGAGATGGTAATGTCCATTGATGACCGAAAATATTTAGATGATCGACTCTCGGTAGAACAAAGGTACACAAGCAATGCCTTGCATTGAAAACATGGCAAGTAAGAATGCTAAAAAATATATTATAGGTATAACCAAAATCCTTTTATATACTTGAGGGGAATCAATATCCTAGTTTTAACATACTAAATATTTTACAACCAATGAAAATAATTCACTATTCTACTTAAAACCAGTAAAGTTTTGTAAAAGTTCATTGTCATCAAAGTTTCATCCAACTTATTTTTGTTAGGTCGATGATGCGGTGAAGTACCAAATGTGGCAAAGAGGATATGATGCTTGAACTAACCTTGATGGGTTAGGATGATCGTTACAATTCATTTAGTCTAACTGGTCCTTCCTAATTGCTAACTGGACTTCCACATCGGATGGTCACTTCCCAGTTAGTGCATAAATATCAAAAACATTTAAACTTAATCAACAGAAATCTTTTAAAATATTATATTATGATTCAACCTAAGCATTGATTCAAATTGAGATGGAATCAGCTAAGTTAAGCATTTTGCCATACTAGATTTTTTAGGTCTACATGCACAAATTAAATTTCTTTTTGCTACTTCACCCAAATCATCCTGAAAGTAAATCATTTTTGTGCTGCAACCTCAGCATGCTTAACGTTCCATATCGGAGGATTTGTTAATTCATCATGGACATATGCCCAAATTATCTCAGTGGCCCTTCTCTTAACTTCTTTTCAGTGTTTGTCACTTTCGCCTTCCTATGACAGCATTTATTCAGTCATCTATCATATTTCCAATTAAGCATTCTCATTCCAATCATGCTAATGTTTCATTGAAACCCAACACTTATTACCATATATATTAGCTGGTTGAATAGTTCTCCTATAGAATTTTCCTTTCAGCTAAACCTGGATTTCACAATTGCAAGACCCCCACCAAATAAAATCCCATGTTCTAATGCAGACTAAATCAAACATAAAATAAAATTTAGGACAAAGTACATTTCAATGCCTACATGAATCGTCACTAACTTTAACACCCTAACTTCCAAAATAGATAGAGTTATCCCCGAACATTTCAAAAAAGTAACAATTAGGTTGTTTCATAATGATCTATGGAAGATTCTGCGCCTTTTTTCTTTTTTTTTTTTTTGTACAATTGGTTCTGAATAGAACTCAAACTCAAGACCTCACAGCCCTAGAGATGACTTTGGTACCAATGCGCTAAAGCCCATTGGCTATGAAAGATTTTGCTCTAGCATACATGGAATATCTACTATGCAGTTTCAAGCCATAATAAAAGAATCAGTGTAATCACTATTACTTTATTTTTCTCCAATTTATCAGCAGTTTGTTACATTCATTTCCTCATTTTGGTAAGTAAACTCTCTTACAAATACGACTTAATTGACATATTCCATGTGCAGCAATTTCCAAGTATATCTGTAATTGTTGGAGATATAAAACTATCCTTGGGGTAACCTGCAAGCTTAATCTTTTACATTAAGTGGGTCCTTTACATTCTATAGAGTCTCTTAAACCAAAGGTACAGAGTTTGCATTCTGGCCACCACCATGTATTAATCAGCACAAATTAAAGCGAGACACATGTGCATCCTTGTATGAGGTGAATTAGAGATGTAAACTATTCTTGGAGTGCTCACATGTAAGGTTAAGATTTAGGTGACTGGTTCTTTGAAACTAACAAAGAACAAGGTAGGCATCTTGGAACATCAAGGACTAAATTCGCAGCAAGATCATGACATTATTTCTGAGCTGATTTGCATTTTAGCCTTTAATCTATGTCAACATGCAAAAAGGGCATGAACAATTACTGAAAATATAAGGAAAATATGAGTGTTGATTGTGTTATAAACAAAAAGAGTGTAGTTATCATTTTCAGCGATGCTCCTATTAACTTGAAATAAACTTCAGAATAACTCTTGCTCACAACTTGAGCACCATAAAACTTGAAGCTCAAGCACGGCTACCACATCAAACAAATTGTGGTGGGTATAAACATGGAGCTGAATGCTTCATCAAGGAATCAACCAAAAATTGGTGCAACACAGCATGGATTTGATAGGGGAAACTTCAGGAGTTTTTAAGGCAAGTTTCAAAAGACTAAAAAAATATGCATCTTGTATCACTGGAAGTGTAGTTAAATAAAAAAATGCCAATACACCACAAATTTTGACATGAGGGAGCATCAATTTTAAACCAAAATCTAATTATTAACATATCTTAATGATATAAGCTTGTGCATGTACAACTTTTAACAAGTTGAACTTCACAAAAACAAAATTTACAGGGGAGCAGATCCAAAGAATTGCCAATTTGGAATTAAGCTTCATATTTTCATGTATTAGTAAACATGATCAAGCACTGAGAGATGGAGAGAAACAAACATATATTTACATGCTGGAATATGCCTGAAACAGAATGCAGATCCCTACCTGTAAAGTCATAATGGGCATTTCAAACTAAACTGCTTTGGACATTCTTGATGCACTTTAAGCCAGTACAGAACAAATGTTTAGAACTCTTAACTCACGTATCAAAGTTTGGAATTGTAAAAGAATGGGAAGTTGGAAGTGTATAATTATTCAAACTTCCAAGAATTTTCTACAATTTTCCCCCATCCAATTTCCCAGTTATTTTGAGAATTCCATGCCTATAATAGAAGCAGAAAATTTTAAGCAAAAGAATGCAATAATCAAGTGCCAAACACGACACATTACGCATCAAGACTGTCGCAAATTGGGAAGAATGGATAAGAATGAGTGTACCGTAATTTTTGATGGCAACTGTGTGCTAATGTGCAATGATCCTGACCTTCTATTGCTAGAGTCAGCCTTTTCAGATTGATGAACAAATCCAATGGATGAATCTTTTTGATGTCTCAAACAAATATTGACTATTTTCTGGCAAGGAATTTCAATTTGAGGACTACTAGAGTCATTTGTTTGGACAACTAATTTGCAGTCCTTATAAATATTGGATATTTCAGGTGGGGAATCATGTAATTCAACAAGAAGATGAGTGCAACTAATAATAGCAACTTGCGTAACAGTGCCTGGGAACAGTAGCAATCCTTCAATGTACTTGACCAGGAAAAATTTTGTTGCTGCAACTTCACTAGTCCTGACAAAACTCAAAACATGAGGAGCTTGATTTCTCAAAGAGATAGCAACAGAAATATTACTAGCATCACTTGATACCAGTGCCTCGAGCAAAACTGAAACTGAACTAGCAATATCATTATATGCTGCTTTTCCATCAAGATTAATTTCCAGAGGAACCAAAATGATATCTGACTTATCTTGAGAAGAGCTTAACAATTGAATACAAATAGAACCAACAATTTGTGCTTCAGATTCAAATGAGAAGTCCATTTCTATGATAGGTTCACTGCGATGAGGACCAATATCCCAATTTTCATGGGGTCTTATAGCCATAAATGGAAAACCAATTTCACCACTCTTCACAACCAACCAATCCTTAACACTCAGCAGCCTCTGCCGGTCAGAATCTGGAAGATTTTCTGTGCTACAGATTGCTTCACTCTGATGGGAAATATTTCCTTGAGAAACCAAAATCCATGCACTTACTTCCCTTACATAGAGGTCTTCATCAAAAGGATTAAACACAGACAAGTTCCTAATCAGCCGTCCACTAGAAGCAACATCCAGACTTATAACAGGACTAATCCTGTAAGGGGACTCCATAGCAAAGCCTTTAACCTGGACAAGGAAACCACCAGAGCTTGTCTGCAAGATCAAATGAGCTGAGGATGAGCCCAGCCATCTTGGTAAAAACACAAAACAAACTGAAGCTACGTCACCAGGTCCCAGAAAAAACTCACTAAAATTGCAGGGATAAAACTGTATATTGGTACTAAAAGGTTCATAAACATGTAAAATGCTGTCATTACAAGTATTAGCTATGGTTAAGAAAGCTAGAGAGGGAAAATATAAATATTTATGTCCCCAGTCAAGTACAGAAGGGCTAATTTCTACATGGGGTGATAAAGAAACATCAAGGGGATGAGATTTTGTCATCTCAGTGTTTGTGTTGAGCCTAAAACTTGTGCTCTTCTTAATTTGTAAAGGACCTCCATATGCAGAAAGGTCATTCTGATAAGCACTACCCTTTTGCATGGACGATAATCGATGGACACTCTCATTGGAATTCCAAGAACAAGAAACAGTCTGCCCGTTTAAGAACTCAAACATACAAGAATCTGAAAACCAGCTCCTGTTACTAGGACCCTTGCTACCCTGAGTTGGTCCTACAGAAGACATACCATCAGATAGACTCCTAGAAACTTCTAAAGCTTCTTCTTTGTGCTCGTGCTCTTTAGATGGAATACCAGGCAATGTTGAAGGAAAGCAGAACGAATGAGAATTGGTACAAATACTTTTTATATTCGTGTGAGTCATTTGATTTCCTGCATCATAGCCTGAACCAGAATCGGCAACAGCAATAGCTTGACCACCCAAAGCACAATCGTCTCCAGAGGCCCCACATCCATGATATTCTTTGAATTTCTGCACCCCATCCATCAAGCATGGTCCACATGTAGCAAGGCAAAAAATGGTACATGACAGAACCAGAAAAAAATGGAATGCTTTGACCTGGTGAAACAATCCCCTGAATATACCACCAAATCAAATGACATTACAAGTGGGATTGGCTTAAAACTAACCGTCTCTAGGCAGCTAAAACAACTAACAATTCAAGAAATTTTACAATCAAACTTAAAAAAGATATATTAAATTAAATGTTTAGTAAAAAAAAATTAAAAACACCAAAATAAAATAGAGTAAAATCAACTCACCCAGCAAAAAATAAGTTTTAATCTTATTTTTCACCAAAGAATAAGAAAATCACAACCTCAATTTTGTCTACTTCCGCCATTTCCTCGGAAACGAAGGACCAAAATTACATAGTCATATAAACTTGCGAGCAAAATTAATGACTCAAAAAATGACAAAAGCATTATATTAAAAAAATTAGTGAGCCAAAAGTAATACCCTACTGGGAAACAAAAAGTAGGCCCAACATTTTTGCTCCAGCAAATACTCTTTAAAAAAGTTTCCATTTTTAAGAGTTTCATCTAATTAAATAAACAAATAATTGCAGCTGATCAATTCCGCATTAAACACTAAATCCCGGAACTTTTTTTTTTTTTTTTCAAAAAGCACCGAATTTGCACCGCCAAAATAACTTCCACTCACTTTACCATGTGAGGGAAAAATGAAGCCCCTATTTTACCTCCTACAAATTTGGACACTATTCTTCTGGTCATAAATAAAAGCTAAACCTGAAATATTAACTAAAAACATCCATAATTGCAATTACCAAAATCCCTCCATTACCAAGCCAATCGTAAAATCAACTACCAGTTCTATGCTCCATATTGTGGCCCAAACCAATCATCGGTATCTAAAAAGTTCCATTTTTTAAACAATGAAGTAGCAAGCAAGCCATCAAAAACCAAAAACAAAAAAACAATATACAATTTTTTAAGTTTAATAATAGCTGAATAAGAGTAGGCAAAACAAGAAGCTCATGCAAGGAAAAACACTAAATAAATAAAACGAAATCGATGGTGAAATGAAGCACAAAAAATAGTGCAGAAGGAGAAGGATAGGAAGAAAAGGGGACTTTGGAAAACATGTGTTTGGGAACATCGAAAATGGAAAGAGTGATAAGAGTTACCAAGAAAAGCACAAGGAGAGCAGCAGCTGCAGGGGCTGCTGCGGAGCTGTTATAGTCGAGGAATCGAACTCCATGTAAGAGAAAGCGAAGAAATCATCTGCGATTTTGTTTCCCTTCTAGGGTTTAAGGCTTCTAGCTTCGACCTCAGGGGCCCAAGAAAAGGAGCTTAGAGAAGAAGCACAGCTGATAATAAGCGAATGAATGGCACTCTGAAACCAAACAACACTTCAGATGAAAAAAGGGAGACCGAAATGAAGGCTAGTGGATCACTTAAATTTACGAAACTGCCCCCCTTTGGTCGTGACAGAAAGGGATAAAATTGTAATTTTAGAGGATACGACGGTTGCCGTGTAAAGCAGTTCGAAGAAACTTTTTTGAGTCGCTCTCCGCTGATTTACCCTCTTTTTGGCAATAAAATAATCAAGTTCTTCTTGGGCTGCTCCATGCTACTCAGTTTGATCGAATTTAATTTATAAATATTTAATTTATTAAAATTTAAAAATTTACTTATTTATAAATCTATAAATTAAATTAACTTTATTTAATTAAAATTATTTAATATTAAAATTAAAAATTTTAAATTAAAATTATTAAAATTATTATAATTATAAATTAAATTAATCTCTTATTTAATTAAATAAATAAAAATTATTAATATAAAATAATTATTATAAATTATTAATATATGACTGTTATTAGAAGTTGTTAATATATCTTACTATTTTATCAAAAAAAGAATATATTATAATAAATCATATATATTTTTTAATATAAAATTTTAAATTTATATATATATATTAATTTATAATAAAATAGATAAATTTACATTGTAACAAAAATACACATGCAGTTCCCCACGGGCGAAGAACAAAGAAAGCTTGGGCATGGCGGCGGTGTCCCAATCGCATAGATTCCCTGAACTGGTTGTTCAATCTCCGCCGTCTGTAGAAAAAGGAAGCATCATCCACCGTAGAATAAAAAACCTGTCAACCACGTATCAAAGAGTTGCGTGTGAGTGGGTACAACATAGAGAGGACTTTTGCAAATTTGTCTTGACCTTCTTTGGCGCGATTCTGACCAATAAATGATAATGCATCAGAGAATAAACGGCTCTGATGATGTGATCAGGTGTTAGGATGACAGTGGACCCTACCCCTTTGGCGTGTCAAACAG
>CAOGCB011730641.1:0-14599 GCA_948266635.1 Cnidoscolus chayamansa | reverse complement strand
AACTTTGGATATCAAATGCCTTCTCTTCCCTCAAATCCTTGGTCCACAACTATCATCTTGATGGTATAGATATTGACTATGAGATATTTCCAAAGAATAGTAATGCTAGTTTTGTTTATTGCATTGGGGAGCTCATTTCCCTTCTAAAGAATCAAAGTGTGATTTCTGTAGCCACAATTGCACCATTTCATACCACAGTTTTACCATATATTGAGCTCTTCAATGGGTATGGGGACGTCATTGATTATGTTAATCATCAATTCTACACTGATGAGGTTAGGACACCAGAAGCTTTCTTGAGAGCATTTGAGCTTAGAGCCATGCAATTCAACAAGGACAAGCTGTTGCCTAGCTATGAAGTTAATGGAAGAGGCATTCAAGGGGATGCATTTTTTGATGCTTTATCTTTGTTGGAAGATGAAGGATTTGAAGTTAATGGAGTTATGATCTTTTCTGCTGATGCTTCTTCCTCCAATGAATACTATTATGAGAGGAAATCCCAAGCTTTCTTGCTCAATTCTACAAAAGCATGATTGTGCCTTCTATTTTATTATGCATCTTAGGCAATGAGATAGAATAAACGTTATTATTTTTTTAAGTCATCGGTACCCAAAGCTAGTGTATTCATTATCATGTAGAATTAATAGATTTAACAAATAGTGCGCCAGTAGCCTTTAAATTAAAAATTAACTTCTCCATTGTGATATTTTCTCAATTATTCATGGTCTTGTGCAACTTTATCATGAAATAGATCATATGAATCAACGTACGAGGAGGCAAAACGAAGCCTTTGCATCAAGCAGCTTTATCATATTTTACATGAATGGTCCTACTGTTGACAAATCAAGAAACGAGTAAACAGAGACTAAAGTATTTCTAATACTGATCCACCATACCCATGCAACCTAGCTTACAAACTCGAGTCCATCAAGTACACAAATTGCCCAGAATTCTATGGCCACTAAAGAGTATGATACATGACTAGGATTTCAATAAAAAAAAAAAAAAATTCTCACCTATGAAGAAAATGTGATATGATCTCACATGATATATTCATTTACTGTTTCCAAGAATTTTATCAGCACTTATCCGGCAAACAAGTATTGATAAGTCATACCTGGGAAGACTTTCCATCAAATGGTTGACATCAGACCTCAGACAGATCACCAATCTGATGTTATCTGACACGCTTCTATCTGAAAAATATACTTCTAATGGCTAAATTACAGGTACTTGAAATTATGAGTATTCGGTGCTTCTGATGGCTACTAAGTGTGAAATTTGACCAGCAACTGTGACCTTACAAGCCTTTTTATGTCTGGCCTGTCATCCTCATAGAAACGAGTCTGTACATGTTGAATGCAGAGGCGTGAAAGTGTGTACCTTCTTTTGAATAACTAAATTCCCCGAATGCAAGCAGAATCCCATATTAATGACAAGGGGAACCAGTAAAGAAGAAGACTGCCAAAGATTCCTAAGAATATTTCAGCCGATACAATTACAAATTCCTCCCACCAAGAGAAAATAGGCCGCAATCTGCTGTCATGTTCTAATACATCTTCAACAAAATCTCCAGAGCCACATCGCAGCAAACCACTTGCCCTTGCACAGATATTCACGTCACACTTGTATCAAAATGCTTCACTGGACTGGCAATTTGTTGAAGGGAGCAAAGAATGTGCTGCCAAGAAAACCTAACCTCACAATATTCCATTCAAAACCCTCTGATAATAGTCATACTGCCGCGTCCGCCAAGCATCTAGGCTGCTACCAATAAGAGAAAGCACCAAGGAGACACATTGCTGCTAGAAAGCAACAGATTATATCACCACAACAACCTTAATGGTAAAATCTTGAGTAAGGATATGAACAAAGAAGTTATATCTTACCTCTTCTGTCAAACTTAGATGGAATCGTTTTCTTAGGTTCTGTATTGTCCGTGGACCACCTTTAAAGCAAGGGAAACCAGAGTCCTGATTCAAGACATTCACAATTACACTTAGCAAGAAAACATCACCGAGGCAAGAAGATTAAGTGCCCTCTAGCTTGAAACTTCAAATTTTGACCTTAATGCATGGAACTTTATTGCTGTTTCTTGCTCACTCTGTGCCCATACCTCACTTTTGATTGTACCAGATAAAATTAGTTGCAGTTTTTGCCATTTCACTCTGTCGGTCTCTCTCCCTATCAAACCCTTCAAACTAACAATTCTTCATCCCAGAAAAAGAAGGCTTTTATTAACACGCAGTGTGCAGGATGAACAATGCTTTTAAAATGACTTCTGAATCCTTCATAACCATAGTGCCTCTTATTCCCTTAATTATTATCAAAATTTTGTTAATTTTTGTATGTTTGAAGTTGCATCTGCCACACCCAAAAGGTCAGGCCTGGTCAACCTGAATAGGTTTTACATGACCACCACCATCATAGCTCCTGAAGTTTTTGACATAAAGTGCCACAGAATGCATTTAAAAAGAAAAGGATAAATCAAGACTTCCCATTGGAACAACTTTCCATCCAATGTAAGTTTTTTCAGATAACCAATTACAATTAGATGAATGCCATTCCTAAGCAAAAACATATATTATTTATTGTCACTAAGTCATCTATATGCCATGTATTTGATTTTGCATGTAAATATGGCAATCCATGGTACAACATTGAAAGATCCCATCAAAAAACATCATCAATGCATGATGTTAACCCTAAGGGCCAGTAACAGCTATACAACAAATGCAAAGAAATATTACAAATAATTAGTGTGAGAGAAGGAAAAGAACACATCCTCCATGTGTTGTGTGCGTGTGTGTGTGCAGTTAAAGCTAAGTTGGAGTTAGTTGTGTTACCTGCAACATCTCGACAAGAAGAATAATCCGCTCTGCATGCTTACGACATGTTAAGAAGCCTTGAATGCATAAAACCTAGATTTGAGAGGCCAAAACCATAAGAAACAATAGTTCCGTATACAATGAAGACAAAAAGGTTCAATAAAAGAAAATGTTATCAGTGAGTACTTTAAAATAGTCAAAGAACTCGCTTGGCATTCCATTAGCATCAGAATCCATAACCTAGATCAATCACCAGAGTCCCAATTATCATAAAATCCAAAGCAAAATCTAAAATCAACTAAAAATACTGAAGTATCAACAAATAATGTGTAGAAAAATGACGCTGGAAGTGGAAAAAATAAGTGGAAAAATCCACAACAAACATAGCACGGATCATAAATATTACCTCGAGAAGTTCCCTGGTTAATTTGAAGGGTGCACTCTCAAAATTAACACCACCAGGTGAATTAGAGAGCATGAATCCAAAATCAATATGTATAATATGACCATCTTCATCCAATAAAAGGTTTCCATTGTGCCTATCCTTCACCTAAATAACAGATTTTATAATCAAATTTTCATGAGTTTGCCCAGCTGGCTGGCAGTATCAGATATAAGGCAAGTGAGAAAAATAGAAGGCAAATGCTTTTATAAGAGGCTATCAAACGACATGTGTAAAATAGAAGCTGAAATTAGTATCTTTTCAAGTCGCACAAACTGTTACTTGAGTTCAGTGGAGTATAGATGAATGAAGACATATTTTGACAGTTAATTGACATTATATCTGCGCAAAAAATAGTTGAAGATGACGCTATTTCTTGAGAGGAAGGAAGTTATTACAGATCATGCACATTAAAGACCAATTTACAAGAAATCTGAAAATACTCTTGTACATGACTTGACAAGCTAATTATTTAAGGTCGTTACGCAGTAAATTAAATGAAGAGTGGGAGAGAGAGCACCAAACCTGTAGCAGGTAGCACACTAGAGAATATCCGGCCATACTTTCAATGAAGTTCCTCTGAAGCAAAGCAAATAAATCAAATAATTAATAAAGCATCTACTATGAATTAGAGAGACTATCTTCATGTGGAAAGCAAAACATAGATAAAATACTAGCATCAAACTTTAATTTACTTTTACATTGTCTAAATAATAATTGAAAAAAGTAGACCAAGATAATGCAAAAAGCTGTCTGAAGCCATTTATTTGATCTTTTCAAGGATGAGTAAAGAAACCAGCCATAAGCAGCATATGGAAAAGAATACACAACCCAATTAAACATTTTGTAGCCCAATAATCTCATGGCATTCACCAGTACTGCTGCAGTCCATTACCTGTGCAAGCTTAAAACTTGGGGAATTCTCCTCATACTTGGCAACAAAGAAGTCACGCAAACTTGTGATGTTGGGATATCTACTCTTAATAGAATGAAGTGAGGCCTGTATAAAGGACCACTATCACTAAGATGACAAAAAATTTAATTGTTGACTAACTCAAAGAGCACCACTACACATACAGTATCAGGAATTGTTTCAATGAGAGCTGTATAAGATGAAGTAACCAGAACTTCAAAGGGACGTAACCAGAGAGGGAGACCAGCTTCTTGGAATATATCTGGCATCAAAAATAAATTATCATAAGCTCTCATATCCTAAGATAAAGGAAATGAAATGTAACTTTGCAAAATAATCCTACAATGTGCAGCTTGTTGGCTACATTAGTACAAGAAAAATTTTCAGCTTCCTTTATCTCCTCCAATAAAAAATGATGAATTTAGTTTGCACACTCAAAAAACTACTAAAACTTTTAGATGGAGTGTCACAAACACAAGTTCCTCGCATTTACCCAAGAACAAACAGTACTGCAATTCTTGCACACTTTAATAGTAAGAGGATGCAGTAAACCAATGATAACTTTCAGACGCAAAGTATTGAACTATTGACAGCACCTACCATAAAAATGAGAAATAAGTTGTACAGCAAGATGCTCCTGCCTACAATCATCGCCACTCTTCACAATAACCTACATGAGAAACAGCAAAAATAAATAAATTCATCAATATTAGTATCACAATCACATGCAAATACAAATAATAACATAATATTTTAGACAAAAACTTCATTAGCCAGAAACTAAATCATAGGTGTATAACCACAAGCCAAATTAAGAATCTACCATATTCATTGACAAAATAATCAACTTGCAAGAAACACCAGATTTATGAGCATATCCTTCTAATTATCAGAATAAAATTTTGAAGGAAGAAAAAAACAATTTAACATGCACAGTTTCTTTTCTTTTATTTTCTTTTCTTTTTTTTTTTATTTTTTTTATTTCCAAGTAGCTCAATATGTGGAACTTACCGAGCGCAAGTCCCAACCAGGTAATTTTCCATATACTGAAGTTTTACGAATCCTCTCTTTCTTTGCGTCCCAAAGTTCACCAGATAGAGCATCACTGGCCTTAGGGATGCCGCCATTCACCTATTGGAAATTTAAAAACTTTTTGAATGCAGGATTCTTCACTAAAAACAGCTTGATTTTCCATGTTCATGAATGTTTACCCTTGGTTGTGCATCCGACGAATCTTGACCAGCCCCCTTTAGAGGAAGTCCAGGAGGTGCTTCACCTTTGGCTGCAGCAGCCTGCATAGATAGTTAAAATTTTACCAACAACAGTAAAAACCAGAAAATAATATTTCTAACCTTACTCCATTTAGAGGCCAACCTTCACTTCTTCCATGGCAATTGTACTGGGAACACGACGATGCTCCCTGCGACAAGGAGGTCCTTGATCCCCAATGTCTTCCATTCGGAGCCCAGGATCTGCTGTCAGCACCACCCTTATCCATTCAAATTCCCCACCATTAGTTGCTCTTTGATGCGGACCACTGCGATTAATGCCAGGGTGGATGTCATGTACATTGGTGTTCATTGACTGCCGAGGCAATTGCTTCACCACAGAGAGGCTCACATTTACAAATTTCAACCTTTCCTCCAAATTATGGGACATTGCCTGGTCAATGGCTTGAGCTGTAGAACTTGACATCCTATCACTGCTATTACGATACACTTCCTGGGCAGTCCATAAAGGATAGGCCCATGGAGGTGGCTTTGGCAAAAATGCATCTCCATTTGCTAGCGGAATACCCCCTCTGGAAAGTTTTTGACCACCAAGTGTACCCTTGGTATTGCTGAAGAAGTTTTCAAAAGAGAATTTTAAAAAATCAGATATACGTGCCAGTTAATCACTTTGAGATACAAATGTGCTATAAGATTGTCAGATTGGGATATCTGCTATTTGTACCCATGATGTGAATCCATAATTACCTTGGGATTTCACATTTCAAAACCTCAACATAAATAAGATATGGTGCCTTTTCCCTGGAATTCAAAAGAACGGCTTCATCTTCAGGTATATGGACTACACGATACATTGCTTTTCCCATTGGAAAGCAAATTCCTAAAATAAACAGCAATATTCAGACAAGTACATACCGATAAAAATCTAAGAAACATCAAAATGCATATGCAATTTTCAGCAACTCAATTACTCAAATTACTAATCAGTAAAAAAATTTCAGTTTCTTGGTACTGAACTATATAAGACCCAGAAAATGAATGACAAGATCAATTAACCTTAAATGTCACCTATTAAAGCAGATCCTTTATCAGTGTTCACAAAGATTGGCATCACGGAACAGTTAAAAAACATTGACAGCACCACTGAAATTGGTATTCAAGACTCAAAATTTTTTATTTTTGACTTACCAAAGCAATCTCAGTATATTGAGACTTTGTATCAGTCAAATCTTGAGAATTATTCAAGAAAAGAGACCACAATAACAGTTGGAAAGTGTGGAAAAATCGAAAGGATAACAGAAGAAAGGCATTAAAAGCAAAAATAACTGCCAAAAAAAACGTTGCAAACCAAACCACACCCCAGCACTATATATCATCCTGACAATGAATCATTATTTTTCAAAAGATGGTGCACTGAAAAATTTGCAAAATATTTACAAAATAAAATTTATAGAAGAACTTGAATTAACCAAACTAAAAATCCATAGAATGTTTGCTTACATTCAATCTCAACGTCTACGAAACATGCATAATAGGTTGAACAGACACTTTATTTTCTTTTAAAGAAGAGGAAGTGAGAAAAACGACCCATTGACATTGACTTCAATGTCTAAACTTAGGTATTAATCTAATTTCAATTGATTGAAACATTTTCAGGTTTAGAATTTCTTTTAATTTTATGAACTAACACCAAACTTTTGATGTTAATTTCTATTTTATCAAAATTTAAATTTATAAAAATATTATCCTTTAATCAAGATTAAATATCATTCTTTAATCAAGATTAAATATCATTATTTAAGTATTCAAAACTATTTTCCTTCTATTTACCTTTCCCACTCTCTCTTTCTTCTCACAGGTCCAAAAACATATCCCCCCCCCTGCATGTCCATCCCATCTCAAACTTCAAGCCTATGGAAGAACACGACAATTCATGTAAAAGATGGATGTGATTCAAAATGCTCCTCTCTTTCTTTCTTTTTTTTTTTTAAAGGTAAGCAGCTAATACCCTTTTAGTTGTTGCCAAAAGAAATCACTTCTTAGCTATTCTGCATTTTTATGACCAAAATATGTCACATCTACCTCAAAAGTCACCACATTTTGATTGCCTTACTTTTGAATTTCGATGTCTGATCCTAGATACCATGGCTTACTTTCAAATAAGCTTTTAATTATCCGAAGCAACTATAATAGCAGTACAAACAGACCTCAAATTTTCTAAATTAAAACTTGAAATCTTATAAAAATTAGCATCATTTTGCCAACTTCTGGGACCACTTTAGATGATAAAGGATGCTCTATATACCTACAATAACAGAACATTTCTGACTTTATAGGCAATTCTTTCAACTAAAATCTACAGCAAAATATAGCAAGTACCTCCACTATTTTGAGCTTCAGCTAAATGCAAATTGATCTCTGCAAGTGACTGAAAATACATGAATGACAAAAGTAACAAATGTGTCAGAGAAAATACAAGCAAAATGATAAATTTAGTTGCATAATATTTACATCCACACATATACATATGGGTTAAGGTACGTGCAGGTGCACATGTGCATGCAAGCTTAGATACATATGTACTTGCACAACCAACAGCTGGCACCAAAAAAGAACGAGAAAAGACACAGAATGTGAAAAAAGAATTGGACAACCTCGCAAAGAGCATTTTTGCGATCTTCAACAGGAAATACGTCTACTAAACCATAAGAAATCTCACATAGTGACATCACGAAGTCCAGTGATTCATGATAAGCCCCTTTTCTGAAATGCGATGCAGTATTATTAGGAAGTGGTAGCTTTGTGTTTGACTTGTCCTTCTGTTGCTTTGGTGAACCTGGATGCTTCTGTCATATAAAATTAAATTAGGGATTATAAGATTCATGCAGCTATACAGCTCTAGTAAAAAGAATTTCCGAGCAATGAAAATACACGGTGAACATATTTCAATGCTTCCAAGCATGGCATAAAATTGATTATCAACATACATCCTTGTTCTTCGAAACAAACAACTCTGATTCTTCAACTGAACGATCACGATCTCTAAATAGTTTGCGGAAAAAATTTTCAGTTCCAGGGCTGCTCTCAAACAAACTGCCATTGTTGCTATTCTCATTCAATGCAGCATTCTTGGCATCCTCAGGATGCACCCGAAACAGTCTTCGAAACAATGAAATTTCAGAAGTTTCTTCTTCCTCACCATTGGCATTTCCTTCATCAACTTTACCTTTTCCATCTTTCTTGTCCTCAAACTTGTCCTTAAATAATTTGCGAAAAAACCCCTCATTTTCTTCATCTTCTGCAGCTTTAGAACATTTCTCCTCAGACCTCACCCCTTCTTCAAGCTCATCCTTCTTGTCCTTAGAAATTTTCCTAAAGAACCCCTCCCTTTCCTCCTCTTCCACTGATTTAGAAACAGATTTGTCATCATCATCACTCTTGCTATCACGAAACAACCTCTTGAAAAACCCTTCCGAGGTAGACGTCAACTCCTCATCCTCACTCTTACTACGATCCCTTAAAATCCTCTTAAAAAAGCCATCTGAGGTTGATGTAAATTCCTCATCATCTCTTCTACTGCTATCTCTCAAAAGCCTCTTGAAAAACCCATCTGAATTTGATGCTGAATCCTCCACGTCACCCCTATTGCTATCTCGCAAAAGTCTCTTAAAAAATCCATCCTTCTCATTATCTTCCTCATCTTTCTCCACCGACTTCCTGAACAACAATGCATCCCTAACTTTTGGACCTGGAATTAACTTCTTAAAGATATTGTTCTCGTCTGGTGATAACAAATTTCCATCCTCAAATAAACTACTCCCAGATGAGGGTGAAAAAGAAAAAGACTTAATAGCAGGTGGTGAAGATGTCAGTGACAAGAACTTCTGTTTCGATGACAAAATTTTATTCAGAACCGGGTTCTTACCTCCGGGGCTGGAAGACTCGCCTGGTGGCCGAACAAGTGGGGGCCATTCTCCCATCAAAGTAGCTGCAATCTGACACTTCTCCTGAATCCTACTAATCCCTTCATTATCATCAGAATCCTCAATCTCCGCCAATAAAAACCAATGCACCTTCAGAGCTATCAGTAGTGACTTGGAGCATATATCAATGACGAACTTATCCAAAGATGGGCTGGGCTTGTGTATTAACATGTAACAAATTTGGAACAGATAACTTTCGATGCCTGATAAAGGCAAAGTATACATTCTGTTACATAGGTAGTCCCGGACACCAGCATGATCATGCTTGTATAGGTAGCTAACTGCGATCCACTCACAGAAAAAGGCCGAGTCGAAGAACCTGATTAGCCACCCGCTCTCACCTGACTCACTTATTAGGTTAGTTCGCGAGGTGATCTCCCTGGGCGACTCGTCTGATTCTCCACGACTCAGTCCCAGAAGTCGCACCATTGTCATTCTACCATTATAAGCCTCGAGTCCCAAAATGAGATTGCCGAACCTTGATTAGCTCGTAATCCAGAGGCAATAATCGAATTCGATTAAGCAGAAAACTCCTGTTGAATGTTAAACCCTAATTCTGACACCAGGGCAAGCTTCCAATGTTGTCAGTTATTGAATTCACATGATCACAAACACAGGCATTAAATCTGCTAATTCACCAGGGAACCTAATTCGATTTTCTGTTTGTATCTGTGGAAAATTAGAAGATGAATAAGAAGAGGATACAGCAGGGAAATGATCGAGAGGGATTGTGAAGTCAAAGCAGAGCTCTTGTTTGAGTTGATGAGATGAGAGAGAATTGGGAAATTACTTACAGAGAAAGTTGAAACGTTAAATAATGGAGAAACAATAAGACCGGAGAGCAGATGCAGATCCTGGACAACCAGGACGACGCCGTCGGCGGTGGTGGTGGTGTTGTTTCTGTGCTGTCAGAGAGAGAACTGAAGCGGAAGTAATTATGGTCAATTTTTAGAAATTTATTTATTTGTTAAAAATAAAGTATTGAGTATGCTAACGTGCGCATAGTGAGGAACTCAAACTTTTTGGATTTTTTCAATTTGTTTATATTTATTAAAATAAAAAATTAATCGAATTTATTTTTAATTTTCTAAGTTTAATGCAATGAGCTAATAAAAATTTAAAAATAAAATAAAATTTATTATTCATTATGCAACTCACCTTTATTTTCATTAAATGAAGGAATTAAACAGAAAATCCTTTTAAAACTAAATAAAATACAGTATTTGAACATTATAATTGTATTCTATTTCTAAATTATAATTAATTTTAATTTAATCTAACTGTCTGTTGGAAGGCATAGAAATAAATAAATTTTAAAAAATTATAAATTAATTAATATTTTTGTGACTTGAATAATCAGATTAAAATTATAAAATAAAAAAAAAAGAGAAAAATGAAAATTTTAATCTCCTTTACAGACAGCCTGACAGACAACAAAAAGTCAAAATTATGAAGCAATTCGACCAATCAAAAGCCAAGGATTCCTACAGAAGCTTATTAACTTATTAATTTACGTAAAAGCCCTTTTTTTTGTAAGAAAAAGCGCGTTCTCTTCACTCTCCCTTGTACCTATAAAAGGAGGCCAATCTCCTCCCCCTCTCTTGCTCTCGAGTGGCGGCTTGCTTTCTGCTTCTCTTTCCTGCTCTCGCTCCTATCCTCTCCTCGCCTTCTCCGGTAAGATTACTCCTAGGGCTTCTTTGTCTTCTAATTCTTTTATCTATTTATTGCCTGACTTTTACTCTGGTTTGTGGAAAATTATTTGGGTTTGATTTTACTCTATTTGTTATTTTCCCTTCTTTTTTTCTTTTTTTTTTGGATTTCATTGCTTCACATTTCAGTAGTTTCTATGGTTTCTCGTATGATTCTGGTGTTTTCCTGCGGTTTCTTTTAATTACTGTGATCAAATCTATAGACTTTGATTCCCGTCGTTGTTCTAACGACCTATCTTTGCTTATGTTTGATGATTTTGATAATTGCGGTTTGGTTTGTTCTTCGATCACTTGCTTGTATGTTCTGTTTACAGTAGAAGCTATAGAGGATTCTTCCGTTGTTTATATTTTGTAATTGATTTCGCTTAGTGAACTTAATAATGTCTAAAACAGGGTTCATATTGCACACCAAATGTCTTTTGACCTCTGCAAGAAAAATTCAACATATCTTTGGTATGACTTCGTGTTTATGAGCCGGGGGAGGCTCTGGTGTTCGGAGAAGATATCGTTTCGGCATTGGACTTGATGAAAACTGCCATAGTTGAAATATATAGCCTACATATAGTTCAAGACATTTTATAGGATTTGGTCGTCTTCTGCTTTATAGGATTGGGTCGTCTTCTGCTCTGTTAAGTAATACTATACATTCGATTTATTAACTTCTGATACATTGGATTTGTTAATTTCTGCTCATAGTGGGCTTTCTTAGAATCGAATTATGGGGAAAAAATCACTCCCTCCAGGTTTCCGATTTCATCCAACTGATGTTGAACTAGTTAAGTACTACTTGAAGAGAAAAGTGCTGGGGAAGAAGCTTCATTTTGATGCCGTTGCTGAGGTTGAAATTTACAAGTTTGCTCCTTGGGACCTTCCAGATAAATCCTGCTTGCAGACTGGGGATCTGAAGTGGTATTTCTTTTGCCCCAGGGAGAAGAAATATGCAAGTGGGACCAGAATGAATCGGGGTACTGATTTGGGGTACTGGAAAACCACAGGCAAAGATAGATCTGTTCGTTACGGTGATGAAGTTGTGGGGATGATAAAAACCTTGGTCTTTCACAGAGGTAAAGCGCCTAAAGGGGAACGAACAGATTGGGTTATGCATGAATATAGACTGGACGATAAGGGTTTGGATCTCAGAGGAGTTGCTCAGGATGCTTATGTGCTCTGTTCAATATTCAAGAAAGATGGACTTGGCCCAAAAAATGGGGCTCAATATGGAGCACCATTTAAGGAGGAAGACTGGGATGATGATAATGATGATGATGAGGTAAAGGAAGTGAATGGTTCTAATTTTGTTTCTTGTATTGGCAAGTCTGCACCAGTGCCAGTTAATCAAAGTAGTTCCATTGCTACCAGCTCACATGTGACAGAGAGCACATGCAGAGAATCTACTGTATTATGTCCGTTTGAGGTGCCATCTATATCAAACACAGATGCTGCGGTTGCTGTTAGTTATTTTGCTTCAGAAGAGCCTCCCCAGGTTGCAACTGAGAATGATGATATTGATGCATTGTTGGATAACTTCTCAGAGGAATTCCCATTCACCCTAAGCGATTACATGAATGAGGTGTGTGACTTTCTTTCCCTTTTTAACTGAATGGAATGCTCAGTTTTTTCTTTACTTTATGATTTTATTCTTTTCTTATGTCAGCCAGGCAGCGTAGGCGGTTTTATTGTTGACAATATGTCTTTGTTTTCTGTTATTGCAGTTTTGGATCACTGTTTTTGCTATCTTGATATGGATTGGAATTTGTACTGGAGATGTTGATTATGTTTTTTTTTTTTTTCAAATACAATGTCAATGTCAATTTCGAATTTGTTGGAAAAACTCATTAAAAGGAATAAATGAAGACGACTCAATATTGTGGTTATAATAACTTCAAATATTATGTCACTCATTCTGACTTGGGAAGGTCAAGTGTAATTTCATCTGCTTAATTTATTTTTACTAGTTTTATGGCTCATATATTTTTATCTTGCATTGAATAGATTGAGAATGTGGTTTTGAAGCAGGTTGATAATATCAATCACAGTGGAAACAATGCGGTTAATCCAAGTTCTGATGGCATTGATATTTATGATAGCTTGGGGGATCTGGGGAACCTAACTGGATTTGGTGAAAATGTTTCTGGTTATATACGGCCAACCTGGGACCAAATGCTCGGAGGAGATGGTCAATATTTGGAGCTAATGGATCTTGATACGCCTTTGGATTGCTACACTGAAGGCGATGGATATGAACAAGTCCAAACTGGTTGCTTCTATGCTAATGACAAGGCAGCAATTTAGAGGACTTGTATAACATTGCTAATCTTGGCAACTCTGCAGATCTTGTCCATAGAACAGTCTAATTTGGCCAGACATATGCA
The DNA here is from genome assembly GCA_948266635.1 of Cnidoscolus chayamansa. NCBI lineage: Eukaryota > Viridiplantae > Streptophyta > Magnoliopsida > Malpighiales > Euphorbiaceae > Cnidoscolus > Cnidoscolus chayamansa. The sequence continues at coordinate 1,123 of CAOGCB011730641.1, read as the reverse complement.
GATGAGAAATCAAATTTCTGAGAAAATGATCGTGTTGTCTTCCTATGGAAATCTGTGTTTCTATGACGTGGGGCCATGGACCTAACCAATGGCTTATCGACACGCAAACAAATGGCCAACTTCTTCTTCCTACCAATATTTTTAATGGCCTAGGGCCTGTTTACTTATTATTTTGCTATGTTTATTGGAAAACTTGAATTCCATTTAGAAATCTTGTAAAACTTGTTCATTTTCTATAAACAAGTATTCATTTTCCAACGTCGAACGCTAGAAAACGTGTTCGTGCATTATCATTTCTATAAGATGAAGGTTTTTAAGTAACAAGTTCATGCATGGTCCCTGAGCAGTTTAATAATTGTATGACATTTACCGAAGCTGCCCATTTGGTCGAGTTCCAAAAATCATAAAATATTTTCCTTCACGCCAATGAAATCCTCAACAGGAACAAAGAAGTACAAGAAGTTGGTGCCTTTGAAATTAAACCAGAACTCCCAATTTCTTCTGACAAATCCTTTTAACTAACTTTTGCAGTCAAATGCCCAATTATCATAAAATAATTACGCACACCAAATGAAAATGCTCCAAGCAATCAAATCACAATGGGCAATCCAATAAGGTGGAGCGCAGGATCTGAGGTGTCAGAACAACTTCAAGATTCTCTCAAGAAAACATTTTTCTTTTTCTTCTTTTCTCCTCTCTCTCTCTCTTTTCATTTCTCACTACCACGTACCTTTCTCATTTTTCCTTCTCTCTCTCTACGTGACACTCGGTTCTAGTCCTCTCATTTATCCTTTAATTTTGAATAATCGAATGCTTAAATTTGTAGGAATGAATATATACAGTATTTAACAAAAATGATGTGTTACAATGGAAAAGATCTAAAAAGGTGCTGATAATACATCCCTTATTCCAGCTAGAAGTTGTAAATGAGCATGTTTGCAATTTACTTCTCCACCTACATCCATTGCTTCACTTCCGTTTGGTGCCACACTCACCACTGGCTCTAATCCCTGCAAACCCAATTACACCTATTAATTTTACTCTTCCTTTCCTTTAAAAACATATCTCCTTTTCAAATTACAAACTAAATCTATTTATTTATTTATTTTAAATAAACCTTCTT
>CAOGCB011729867.1:0-11799 GCA_948266635.1 Cnidoscolus chayamansa | reverse complement strand
TCCCCTTTATTTCCTTTGAAATTCTACCTCTTTTATCCCCTTTATTCATTTCTCATTAATTTCATTTTGCATTCCCTTTCCATTTTCCCTTTATTAATTTCACCTATTACCCTAATTATTCGTTTGATTACTAGATTTAATTAATTTAGATGCCTAATCTTCTAGGCCCTAATTTCTGTTCGTGACATCACATGCCATCATATTCATGGTTCACACATGGATTATCATCAAAGAAGCACCAAGCATTTAATCAAGCACATATGTTGCATTATGTTAATTATACCTGTAATTAGAAATTAAATGATGACAGCCTAAGTTAGGCGGCCTAGATTGTAACCAAGGTAGGGTTTTTTTTTTCAAAGATCATGTGGGAAAGGAACAAATAAGTTTGAAGCCATGCCTATACTCCAATACGTGGTAAGTGAAATATCATGCAATGGAAAGCATCAAACAATTTTTTTTTCAAATTCATGCAAAGCCACAGTCCCGGTACAAAAATCAAAGTTAATTACATATACTTCAAGTTACAGTAGTAATTTTGCCCTTAAAACATAAAAACCCCAATTTCCCCACACTTTTATCACTTAGATTAAAACTTAATTTCTAATTAAAAAATGGGTTTGTGGATGAAATCAAGCACAAATCACGATAACCCATCATTATGCAAGCATAATAATTAATTTCTACATGAGAAATCAGCAACCTAATAACTCCAACATAATCATCCTAGCAATTCAACATGTAATATGAAATTTACAACCCATATGAACCACATTTTTAGCAAAAGCAACAAGAAAAGAAAGAGAAAAACATAAAGAGAAGAAGAAGAACTTACTTGGAGTGTTTTGAATGCAAGAGGAGAGTGAGTGAGAGAGTGGAGAAGAACTTACTTGGAGTGTTTTGAATGCAAGAGGAGAGTGAGTGAGAGAGTGGAGAAGGAATGGGTTAAAGAAAGAGGAGAACTGCAAGAGAGAGAGAAGAGAATATGTGTGAGAAAGAGAGAAAAGGAAAATGAGGGAATGAGAGAGAGAGAGAAAAGAGAAGAGCCGACCAAAGTCTAAAAATTAAACAAAGGCCAGCATACCTTACCTGTATGTCGCTGGCCTTTAATTGGCTTGGGTCAACAACTCTTGAATTCAAACCCCTTCATTTTTCTTCTATTTTTTTATGAGTACAGATTGAAGGGCTAATTCCCTTACTATCAGCAATTGTCCACCTGATAGCTTCTTTATGTTCTCTTAGAACATCCAAAAGTTGTTGCACTTGATTACCTGTCAAAGAAGAGGAAATAATTACTGGCAAACTACATCTGTTCCAAGATATGCATATTTTAAATGACTAAGTAATGGTTTAAGCTTAAGCACCGTGGGTTGGGTCATTGATGGGACTGGCTTCTTCTCACTTGTGCTTAGCTCCTCATAGTAGCGAGCTTGAATTTCTTATGCTTCTTCCACACAATCGTCGAATGGTTTCTCTTCAATTTTGGCTAGCCTTCATTCAAGGCCACCGGTTTTAAGGCGAACTTGAGCCGACCTTCATTCCTTTCGTCTATATCCTTGAGAACTTATTCCATTGTCTCTATACATGCGTTCTCTTCAATGTTCTTACAAATAAACTCATCAATAACATCAATTGTGTAATAAGAATCACAGTAATCAAATTGCCTCATAGCCTCATAAGCATTGAAAGTTACTTCCTCATCCATAATTCTCAAAGTCCACTTACCTTGTTCCACATCTATCAGTGCCTTACCTATTGTAAGAAATGGTCTTCATAAGATCATGGGTACCTCTTTATCTTCTTCCAGTTTCAAGACTATAAAGTCAACTAGAAAGATGAATTTGTTCAATTTTAGTAGGACATACTCCACTGTACCCTTTGGGTATTTCACACTTCTATTAGCAAGATGTAGAGTGACGTGAGTCTCCTTGCATTCCCTAAGTCATAGTTTCCTAAAAATAGATAAAGGCATTAAGTTTATACTTGCACTAGAGTCTATAAGGAATTTATCAAAATAAAATTTACCAATAGTGCAAGGAACAGTAAAACTCCCCTGATCTCTTTGTTTTCTTAGCAAGTTGGATGAATTCTTTTTTAGGATCATAGAACATTCCCCTGTAAGCATCACACTTTCATTCCCATTTATCTTTCTCTTCTTAGTGGGCAAGTCCTTCATGAATCTATCATATGAAGACATTTGCTGAAGTGCCTCTGTAAAAGGAATTTTAAAATTTGTAATTTCTTAAAAACTTTTAAAAATTTAGCAAACTATAAGTCTAGTTGTTGTTGCTTCAGCCTTCCTAGGAAAGGAACATGAGGTACATATGGTTTCACTTTTGGTGAATTTTGCTTTGGTTCCTCTTCCTTTTGTTTACTTATATCTTCCTTTTTCTCATATTTTTTATCAACCAATTCCTTGCCACTTCTTAACATTATAGCATTCACGCCCTTAGGATTTTGCTTAGTATTAATAGGTAAAGACCAAAATGTTCTATTACTTAACTGTTGAGACATCTGACTGATCTGATTCTTAAGATTCTTGATGGTTGCTTATTGATTCTGCAACAATGTGTCAGTTTTTTGCATATAACTTAATATTAATTCTTCCATTTTTTATTGACCTTGCTGAGAGGAGGTATTCTGATAAGGGCCTTATTGATGGGAGGTATTGTGATTAGGACCTTATTTTTGAAATCCATGTGGTTTAAATGCATTGTTATCATTTCTCCATGAGAGATTTGGATGGTTACGCCAACCTATATTATAAGTGTTTGAATAAGGTCCTTGGTTACCTCTTTGAAAATTGTTGACAAAACTTACTTGCTCTCCATGAGTTGAGGTGGAAGAGTTTCTAGATGGGCATTCAGGAGCTGAACATGATTTGCAACAAGAAATTTGATTAGCATTAAAAGAAGGTGCAGGGTGAGTTTACTTACCTGGGCTGTAAGAGCTGAAATCTGAGCTTTCAAATTGTCCAGATCATTAACATATGTACTCTAGACTTACTTCTATAATTTTGCCAATTGTGTGCATTGGTGGCCATTTCATTAATCAATACACTCACTTCCTCATAAGTCTTATTCATTAGTACTCCTCCTAAAGCAGAGCATCTAGGAGAGACCTTAATGTTTCATCTAGATTGAGATAAATATCTCAATTAGGAGATTGTCAGGTAATCCATGATGGGGGCACCTTCTAATTACCTCCTTGAATCTTTTCCAAGTTTCGTATAGTGATTCACCACTAAACTTAGTAAAGTTAGTGATCTCATTTCTTAACCTTGCAGTCCTAGCTGGTGGAAAAATCTTTTGAGAAACATAGATGAGAGATCAGCACAAGTGGTTATAGAATCATGTGGTAGTGAATTAAGCCAAGCCCTAACTTTATCTCTAAGTGAAAATGTAAAAAATTGTAATCTGATAACGTCATCAGATACATTATTTATTTTCACTGTATTACAATATTAAAGAAATACCACAATATGCTTGTCAAGACTCTCATTTGGATATCCTCCAAATTGATTTGATTGAACTATCTAAATGAGTGTTGGCTTTAGTTAAAAATTGTTGGCTTGAATAGTAGACCTTCTGATTGTAGGACTTGAAACAATGGGCATCGTATATTCCTAAAGTGGTCTACCAACACCCTAAGTGCAATTGTTGTTCTTCTCTGACATTTTGACTTGTATCCTTCTTCTTTGCCCTCTTCTAAGTTGTCATTAGGTGCGTTCTATTTCAAGATTGATTGGTAGAAGTTCAACACTTCTACTTTAACGCATAAAACAGCTGCAACTCAGAATAAGAAATGATCACAAAATGCAAAAATAAAATGTGCACCTAAATCAACAATAAAATTAAAGGTGGTTTAATATTAATCAGTTCCTGGCAACGATGCCAAGAACTTGATCAACCCAAAAAGATATATTAAATATGATGTGCATAAATACCAACAAGTGTACCAAATTGGATCAAGTAATATAGTGGGAGAAGAGTGTCGAACCACAAAGACTAATTAAGTACTAAACCTATATCAATTTCCACTATTATTTAGGTAATGAAATTTGATGAAAAAAAGTTAAAGAACCAATACTGTTAAATGAGCAAAAAGAGAATAATTGTATGGTTAAATGTGGGAAAATAGAATCCACTCTAATTCCTACTAAACATGTTGCTTTCATGTTATAATGACCTATAACTATGTGGATTTTCATAAGAAATTGACAAATCCTTTAATCCTTTTCAAGGTTTAAAGATTAAAGAACCTGGATGAATTCAATAGCTCTCGCCAATTAAATTAAATGAAGATTCAAAATTACAATCATAAATTTCCCAATTATTTGATTGCCTAATGACTTTAAAAATATTTTCCCCTAATCCCTTAGTGAAAACTTATTTGCTCTTTGATTTGGAAAAACTCCTCCGATTTACTTGTATTTCACTTTTAGGTCCTCAACATATGAATTTTCACAATAAACACCATTAAGTACCAATTACTTTTATTTTCTTACAATATTAATATACTTTTAACATAAATCCTCAAAAGAAAATATAATTATAATATGATCTTATCAGTTAGGTGCTATAATATTCATAAGTATATAATAGGAACAATTTTAATGAGGTTTATGTTTAAAATGGCGACAATTTGATGTTAAAAATTTATAATTATTAGATTATGGTGTTTTGATAGTAAGTAAAATGGTAAACTTCTAAGTGTTGTCTCAGTTTGAATGTTCTTGATTGTGTTATGTGATAATTGGGTAAAATAAGAGCTAAAATATATGGAAAATAGGTTGTTGAATGTCGGTATGTCAAAAATAGTAATAAATAGCGAAAGAATTGAAAGAACCATGTTTATAGAGGAGGTAAATATATTTAATCATTATACAAATAAAAAGGAATAAAATAAATCAATTGAATGAAGAGTTGTTTAAGAAGTTGTTGTAACTTGACTATATGTGTTGAATGACGCTATGTCATGTTGATTATAAATAATGTTAGAAAAATACAATTACAGTGAAACTAAGGAATTTATGAAGGAACTTGAACAAACTTAGTTAATATATCCATAATAGGAAATGGAACATGATGAATAAGTGATTAATTTTATAAACTGAAAACTAGTCCAAGGGAAAATAGAATTCATAAAACTAATAAAGCTAATATGGTAAACTATGAATGTTGTAAATAAATGTTAATTAACTAAGTATTTGAATATGGCCCTAGTAGTTTGATGTGAGATACGATGTTAGTTTAAGGGTATGACATGTCATAAGGACCCTTGCAATACTGCAATATGTGATATGAATATTTGGCAATACAGTTAGGTACCCCACGTGGACAAGCCCAATGCTCCCTCCACTATATGTTTGGCTTCAGCCAACCGAATCGAAACATGGTGTCTATATGCTCGACTTCAGCCTATCTTGATACATTCCTTTATCTAGCATTCGATCCTGATAAGATGTACACATGCCCTAAATATTAAAATAATACATAAATATTATAAAATGATGTGATTTTATTGTTATGATTTGACATGAGAAATAAAAATGTGTACTGATGCAATTGCTTATAACATGGAATATGTGAATTGACATGAAATATATGGTATATGGCATGTTAATACATGATTCTTCTATTTAGAAGTTGTATCAGTAATATCATGTTATTTGGTTATATATATATATATATATATATATATATATATATATAATTATTGTTATATACACCCATTGATCATAAGCTCAGCGTGTTGATTTTTACCACACGTAGGTGCTGAGCAATGGGAGTAAGATATACAACACAAAGTTCTATAGTAAGGAGATCATTGTCATAGCTGGTTTGTTCTTTAATAGTAAATATTTTTTATGACTGACATGTACATAAGATTGTATATAAGTTGGACTAGTAATTTTGTTAATTTGCTAGAGTTATATAATTTGTAAATAAATTGTACTTATATTAATATGTAAATATTGTTTTATAATATAGTATATTTGTTTTAAATTTGTTATTTTTAAATAATTAAGAGTCATTTAAATACTATTAAATATAAGAGTTACACACCCTATTCGTACTTTTCATGATTTGGGTAAGGGGGTGTTACATTTATTAGTATCGAAGTAGAGGTTTTGGCAATTCTAGGACATAAGTTGGAAAAAGAGATATATGCATTTGTAGAGTATAAGAATATTGTATATTAACATTTGGATATGGCATCGAATCCACAAAAGGCTGTTAATGAGAAGGTGGAGAGCTATGCACCTTTATCGGTAGAGTCTGAAGGTGCTCATACTGCCTCTAGACATGAAGGAGATGGACATGACATGTTCTTTTAGCACATGGATGAAATGTTCAGAGGACAGCAAGGACTGTTCCACAGGCAACAATATCATTTGTACCAATGCATGTCCCTACTATACCACCAATAGAGAAGCTTCGAAAATATGCAGTTGTTGAGAAGAAGGAGAAATTACATATAGATATTTTAGGTCAGGGAATACTTGTGACTAATCTCTAGGGCATAGTGTAATTGTGAATAGATTTTATACACTACCTGATAGAAATATAGGGACATATTCCTAGGAGATTTGATAGAACTATCCTTTAGGGAATTTGATTTGATTTTATGTATGGATTGATTATATAGATATCATGTAACATCCCAAACTATGGATCTAGATTATGATAGATTAATAATCCTTGAAAAAGGATAAATCATAGAATATTCTTAATTAAGAAGGGGATAAGTTGAAGGGATGAAGATGAGGATTAGTCATGAGTTGAAGTGAGTTATGTGTATTAGCGATAGTGGGATTAAGTAGAGAAATATGTAATGTGATTCTAGACCACCTTAGATAAAGTATCTCGGCCAAAGGATGGAGAAATGCATGTATGTCACGGTTTGAAGTGAGATGGCTCAGCCAAAAGGTCTTGTTTGAAGGCATATCACGGCCATAAAAGGATGTATCTTGACCATGTAATGAGGAAGAACATGCATGACTCAATTTTGATGTAGAAGGCTCAACCAAGAGTCCTAAGTTAAGGTAAATCTTGGTTATGGAGCATGTGTCTTGGTCATAGGATTTGTATCTCAATCAAGGAAGAGAAATAAAGAGAGTTTATGAGGTTGAGTTACTAGAGTGATGAGATAAATAAGAGAGAGAATGCATATCTCGGCTAGGACTAAGATGATGAGTAAGATTGGACAATTAGGTCATGGAAGATTCAGTTATGAAGGAGATGAGATCGAGAGATATGTTATTATCATGAAATGAGGGAAGATAACTCGGTTATGCTGAAGATAAGGTTTGGTTTAGCATGGAAAGACATGAAAGGATGAGACAAGGATGACTCAATAAGGATGAGACATGGATGGTTCAGCCATGATAAGGATGGTTCAACCATGATAAGGATGAGATAAGGATGGTTCAGCCATGATGGGATGAGATAGGGAAATGATCACTTAGATGCAAGATGGTAATAGGTGAATCACAACCAAAGTAGGGAGAGATGATTAATATGTATGATAATTTATGATAGATGTTAAGCATGCATAATAAGATAATGAATGGTGTTAATTGATGTTGTACCAAGATATATTACTATACAAATATGAAATAAGATGTAAGGGAAGGTTACTCATGAAGAATAAAATAAAAAGGGATAGATGAATAATAAGTAGAGATTATAAATAGAAGTCATGGATGAATGGGGTTTGGGTCTGATACACATCCTAGAGAGACTATAAAATATAAAGATAGATATGTTAATAGGGAATGAATATTATATGAATAATATTGATATCCATGTTAAAATAATAAAGTATTGTGATATGAATATTAAAGGAATATTAAGGAAATAATGAATTAGGTAAAGTGTATGTGACCCTGGTATCTAGCTCTGTTAGGATGTAATAAACAAGGATGCGATGAGAGAAAAACATAGTGAGTCTTGATAAGGGAGAGCTGGATGTGACATGGGAAGGATGAGTCTTGATCAGAAGAGATGGGTGTGACATGGAAGGATGAGTCTTGATAAGAGAGAGATGGGTGTGATATGAAGGATGAGTCATGGTAAAGAGGGAAAATGGTGTGATATGAGGGATGGGTCTTGATTAGAGAGATGGATGTGACATGGAAGGATAAGTCTTGATAAGAGAGAGATGGGTGTGACATGGAAGGATGAGTCTTGATAAGAGAGAGATGAGTGTGATATGAAGGATGAGTCATGGTAAAGAGGGAAACTGGCATGATATAAGGAATGAGTCTTGATTAGAGAGAGATGGATGTGACATGGAAGGATGAGTCTTGATTAGAAAGAGATTGATGTGACATGGAAGGATGAGTCTTGATTAGACAGAGATGGATGTGACATGGAAGGATGAGTCTTAATTAGAGAGAGATGGATGCGACATGGAAGGATGAGTCTTGATTAGAGAGAGATGGGTGTGACATAGAAGGATGAGTCTTGCTTCAGAGACAAATGGGCGTGACATGAAAGGATAAGTCTTGGTAAAGAAAGAGACGGGTGTGAGATGAAGGGTGACTCTCGGTTTCGAGTGAATGGGATGTGACATGAATTAGGTGTCTTGACTAGGTGGTGCCTTAAAGTATTGAATATGAAATAATGATTAATTGTGGTAATTCTAATATTGAATATGAAATAGTGATTAATTATGGTAATCTTAATATAACAGTGGAACATGATAAATAGGAATATTATAAATGACTTGATGTGTGAAACTGTGAAATGGAATATGATGAATGATGGGACTATCTGGATGAATGGAATATGAATTGGTAATGGACAATTTAGTGGACATGATACAGATGATGGATTGTGTGAAATTGTTGGTATGAATTGATAATGTAATACTTGGCCCCAGTTATTGATGTGGGACACGAGGTTAGCTTAAGGGTATGACATGTCATAGGGACTGTAACTACCTATCTTACAAATTTAATGGATATTTGGGGCTATAATTAGGTACCCTATGTGAACTGGCTAACACGCCTTCCACTACACTAAACCAATAACTTCCCTTATCTACTGATTGATCCTACAAAAATATACATGGGCCATAATAATGGATACTTAATGATATGACTTGAATAATGGCTAACTGGAGTATGCATAACTTGATAATGTGTGCCTTGATAACGTATGTTTAAAGATGAATGTGCCTTTACATATTAGGTGATTAAGAAATATTATGTTAGAGAGTTAATGATAATTATGAAAAGGAAACATGTAATAGAGTCATAACCTGTGGTAGGGTGAATCATGTTAATGTTAGATTAATAATGGATAAGGTTAATACATTACTTATATATTGCACACTTTATTTCTATTTTACACCCACTGAGCAAAATAGCTCAGTGTGTTGGTTCTTACCGCACACAGATATTGAGAGACGATATATTGGATAGTCTGAAGAGAAGATCTGCAAAGATAATTGGTTCTACACCTGGTCAGTACCTTATATTATACATGTTATTTTTAGTATCTAGCATGTACATAGGAGATCAGATTTAAATATAGTAACATGTAGTAATTTTATTTAAGAGAAAATAGACATTATGTAGCTAGAATAGTTAAATATTTATCAGTTATTATATTAGTTATTGGATTAGAGTAAATTGGACTATTAGTAGACTTACAACATAAGAAGTACACACTCTATCAGGGTTATTCATAATTCAAATAAAGGGTGTCACATATCAAGCGATAGTGGATTGTAGGAAGAAGAAAATTACACTTAAGACTTTAGCTGATAAAGATGTTGTATTTATGGGGCAGAGGATAGATCTTCTGGATAATGTGATATCGACCACTACAACCTAACAAATGATCGGCAAAGGATGTACAACTTATTTGGCATGTGTATATGATAGTGAGAAAGTGAACTCAGATATATGTGGTATACCTATTATTTGTGATTTTGTAGACGTATTTCCTGACAAATTATGAAGTATGCCACCAGATAGAGAAGTTGAGTTCGTTATTGAAGTAATGCCAAGAACAACTCCAATATCTATAACTCCTTATAGAATGGCACTTGAGTGAACTAAAGACTCAATTACATGAGTTGATAGATAAGGGATTTATTCGACCTTGTCCGTCCCCATGGGGTGCACCAGTGCTATTTGTAAAAAAGAAGGATGGTACCATGTGATTGTGTATTGATTATCGTCAATTAAATAAGGTGACCATCAAGAACAAATATCCATTACAACAGATCAAATATTTATTTGATTAGCTGAAAGGAGCCATTGTATTTTTGAAGATTCACTTAAGATCCAGATATCATCAGTTAAAGTTGAAAGAGACTGATGTGTGTAAAACCACATTCAGGACTAGGTATAGACATTTTGAATTTCTAGTTATGCCATTTGGGCTAGCTAATGAAATGGGAGTCTTTATGGATTTGATGAATCGTATCTTCCATTTATATTTGGATCAATTTGCGGTGGGTTTACTGATGATATTATGATATAGTCTAAGATAAGGAAGGAACACAATCGACATCTGAGAATAATATTGCAAATTCTGAGGGAGAAACAACTTTATAGGAGGTTTAGTAAAAGTGAATTATGGTTAAATGAAATATCTTTTATGGATCATATTGTATCAACTAAAGGTATTAGAATAGACCCAAAGAATGTAGAGGTAGTGATGGGATGGAAAGTACACGAGAACGTTGTAGAGATTCGTAGTTTTTTAGGACTAGCTGGATACTATAGATGATTTATGAATGTATTTTCACTCATTGTTGCTTCGTTGACTATATTATTAAAAAATAACATGAAATGAATGGTCAGAGGAATGCTAGAGGAGTTTTAATGAGTTGAATATGATGTTTACTAAAGCTCCAATTCTAACTCAGCCAATATCGAGGAATATTTTTATAGTATATAGTAACGCTTCTTGTGTTGGATTGGGTCGTGTACTTATGTAGGAAGGGAAACTAATGGCTTATGCATCTAGACATTTGAAAGCACATGAGAAGAATTCTCTGACGCATGATCTAGAGCTGGCAACAATTGTGTTTGCATTAAAGATATGAAGGCATTATTTGTATGGAGAGAAGTGCTACCTTTATACTGATCATAAGAGTTTGAAATATATGCCCACTAAGAAAGAATTGAATTTGAGGTAGAGAAGATGGATGGAGTTGATTAAAGATTTTGATTGTGTAATATATTACCATCCAAGTAGAGCTAATGTTGTAGCTTATGCATTGAGTAAGACAGTGTTGATTGATCTAAGAGCCATGAATTCTCGATTAGCATTAACCGGAGATGTTGTGATCATAGCAGGATTAATGATTCGGCCCTAATTTCTACAGTATATAATAGAGTTAGAGAAGGAGGATCAAGAAATACTTTCATGGGTTGAATTGGTTAAATAGGGAAAGTCTGCATACTATCTAATGAAAGATGATGGATGCTTGTATTGTCGAGATAGGATATATGTACCTCAGATTAATGATTTAAGGAAGAATATACTTGTAGAGGTGCATAATAGTCCTTATGCTATGCATCCTGGTAGCATAAAGATGTATAATAATTTGAAGAAGATGTCTTGGTGATCGAAAATGAAGAAAAAGACAGTAGAGTATGTTTCTAAATGCCTAACGTGTCAACAGGAGAAAGCATGTCACAACCCCTATGACATGCCTCCCACAGAATGAACAGTGATTTCCTACATCTCTACAGTGAAACCACTACCCATCCTGTAAGGGATAATTTAAAACACAATTACTCAAAACCTGTATAAATTTTTCTCATTCTCA